>JBAKBP010005437.1:0-121952 GCA_037953745.1 Lithodes maja
AGCGGCAGTGATGGCCAGAGTAGACGAGTTAGCGTCGGAAAATGTGGCACTCAAGGCTCAGCTTAAGGAATATGAGGGCCACCTGAGTGAGGAAGTAAAAGGAATTAGTGAGGTAAAAAATGAGTGGACAAGGGTAGAAAGTGCCACGATGGTAGCCCTTGAAGAAATTGTGAAGGAGCAGAAGGAAGAGAGAGAAAAGGAAAAGAAAGAGTTTGAAAAAAATGTAGTGCAAGTTTTAAAGAAGAAAGAGAAGGTAGTGAGAGAGACAATAGATAGAGGTAAGTGTGTAGTAATCTTTGGAGATGTGGAAGAGCACCTGGCAGATATGAAGGTAAGAAAGGAAAGGGATGTTGTGAAAGTCAAGGGGATACTGGATTACTTAGACGAGGGTTATGGATGGGTAAAAGAACTGGAGGAGGTGAGAAGGTTAGGAATATATAAGAAGGGCGAGATGAGACCACTAAGAGTGGAACTAAAGTTTAGATCAACAGCAGAAGCAGTAGCCAATGTGAGCTGGAAATTAAATTCGTCAGAGCTGAATCATATAAGGGTAAAAAAGGACCTAAGTGTAGAAGAACGAGAACAGTTAAGGGAACTCCAAGCTAAGGCTGATGAAGAGAATGGAAAGTTGTCTGAAGAGCAAAAGAAGAAATTTTTTTGGAGAATAAGGGAAGGGCAAGTAAGGAAGTGGTACATCAGGAGCCACCAAGAACCGAAAGTAAGAGGAGTGATAGGGAAAGAGACAGAGAGACAAGTACGAAGTCAAAGCAAGGAGACGGAGCGAGAGATAATGCAGGGAGCAGGGGACCGGAGAGAGAGCCAGGATGTGGTGGAGAGGGTGGAACAGAGGGAGAGAGAGGGGGGAGGAGAATAGAATTAGTGGGGGAGGTGGAACTGGGTCAGGGAAGGGATGGAGGAGGAGGTGAACCTGGTAGGAGGCAGAGAGGGAAGAGAAACAAGGAGGTGGATTCAAATATACTGTGCTACTACACTAATATAGATGGAATAAATAGTAAAAAGGTAGAGTTAGATAATATATTAAGAAAAGATCAACCACAGATAGTCTGTTTGACAGAGACAAAGCTGAACCAGGACTTTGACAGCAACATAGTGTTTAGTGAAGGATATAATATATGGAGAAATGATAGAAAGGGTAAAAGGGGAGGTGGAGTGGCAGTATTAGTTAAGAACCCTATGACAGCAAAGCACGTGGAGTTAAATAATGACAAGGCAGAAATAATGGCAGTTGAACTCAATGATATAGAAGGAAAAAAGCTAGACATAGCAGTAGCTTACATGCCACCAAAGACCAGAGCATGGAGGGAGTTGGAGTTTGAGGAGATGGTAGAGGATATGATTCAGTCGTTGAGAAGATTGCTTTTAAGGAAGAATCGATTGATCTTGGTAGGAGATTTCAACTGTAGTGAGGTTGATTGGGAATCGGGAGATGCAGGGCCAAATCAGAGATCTTGGGGAAGTCGGCTAGTGGAGTTGGTTACGGAAAATGTACTTGCACAACATGTGAAGGAAAATACAAGAATGAGGGGTAATAACGAACCTTCTAAACTCGATCTGATTTTTACAAAAGATCCTCACGAAATTAGTGATATAAACTATCTATGTCCTGTAGGTAAAAGTGATCACCTATTACTAAAATGGAAGTTGACCTCGAGTAATGCCAATAGATTAGACAATAGCTACATAAATGACAGATTAAATTATAGTAAAGCTGATTATGTATCCTTGAAAAGATATTTAGAGGGAGTAGATTGGGATCTTATTTTGAAGGAACGAGACGTACAAGGTAAATATAGTAGATTCCTCGAAATTTATAGAGTGGGAACCAATATGTTTGTCCCAAGATATAAAACTGGAAATTTTACTAAGCAGAAAGATTGGTTTAATTTGAAATGCAAAAGAGCTTTAGGTAGGCGTGATGCAGCTTGGGCTAGATTAAGAAGAAGGAACACTGAGAGTAATCGGAATAAATATAAACAGGAGAGGAATAGATATGTTAACATAATTAGGCAAGTTAAAATGAACTATGAGAAGAACATAGTAAATAAATGTGAAAGTGACCCTAGATTATTTTATAAATATATAAACAGTAAGTTGAAGGTAAAGAAACAAATTACTAAATTAAGAGTTGATGCTAGGACGTATGAAAATGTATCGGACATGTGTGAGGTAATGAATAACAAATTGGGGTCAGTTTTTACTGGAGAGGAAGGTTTTGACGAACCACAGGCGGGAGTACTGGAGAGTGGTCTTAGTAAGATTGAAATAACTAGAGATGAGCTGTTATCTGCGATGAGAGGACTTGAAGTAAGGAAAGCTATGGGACCAGATGAAGTGTCTGCCTGGGTTTTAAAGGAGTGTGCAGAACAATTAGTAGAGCCAGTGAGGGACATAATTCAAGCTTCCTTAGATAAAGGACAGGTTCCTGTTGAATGGAAAAGAGCTAATATCATTCCGATATACAAGAATGGAAACCCTGAGGACCCTCTAAACTATAGACCAGTTTCACTTACTAGTATTGTATGCAAGATTTGTGAAAAGCTAATTAGGAAGAGATGGATGAAAATGTTGGAGAGAAAGAAGATAATAACCCCAAAGCAATTTGGATTCAGAGAAGGGACATCTTGTGTTACCAGTTTGCTATGTTATTACAGTAGGGTGATAGATGTACTCCAAGAAAAAGGCGGATGGGTGGACTGCGTCTACTTAGACCTTTCCAAAGCATTCGATAAGGTACCACATAAGAGATTGTTATCTAAGCTTGAGACGCTAGGATGTGTCAGGGGGAGTTTGCTGAAATGGATGGAGAGTTATTTAACAGATAGGGAAATGAGGACCAACATTAGAGGAACTTACTCATCGTGGCGGAAAGTTGAGAGTGGTGTGCCGCAGGGATCTGTGTTGGCACCTCTCATGTTCCTTATGTACGTGAATGACCTGCCGATAGGCATAAACTCTTACATGTCAATGTTTGCAGATGACGTAAAAATTATGAGACAAATAACAAATAAAAGTAGTTGTGAGGAGCTGCAAGGGGATTTAGATAAAATATACGAATGGAGCACCAAGTGGAAAATGAAATTTAATATAAGTAAATGCCATGTGTTAAATATGGGAAGAAGTGTGAATAGACCAAATTGGGAGTACAGGATGGGAGATAATATAATTAGCAAGGCCGAAAAAGAAAAAGATTTAGGGTTGATTATACAAGATAATTTGTCGCCAGAGAAACATATTAACAAGCTCTTTAGCGGAATGTATGCAATGGCCGGGAATATGAAAGTTGCTCTGAACTACTTGGATGAGACCATGGTAGCGAAAATTATGAAGAGTATGATTAGACCAAGATTGGAGTATGCAGCAGTGGTGTGGTCCCCGCATCTAAAGAAGCATATTCACAAGTTAGAAAGAATCCAGAGAGCAGTCACTAGATTGGTTCCAAGTCTCAGAGAACTGCCATATGAAGGGAGGCTAGACAAATTAAATCTACCGAGTCTAAAAGAGAGGAGAGAGAGGGGAGACATGATAATGATGTATAAATGTGCCCGGGGGCTGGAGAGGCTGGATAGGGAGGATATATTAATTATGGATACAGGAATAACTAGAGGCCACAGCTACAAAGTAAAAAGACCTACCTGCAAGAACGATATCAGGAAGTTTAGCTTCCCCTATAGATGTATTGACAAATGGAATGGGCTGGAGGAGGAGGTGGTAGGGGCAAGGAACATCCATATTTTCAAGAAAAAATTGGATAAAAAGTAGACTGAGAGACGGGACAACACGAGCTTAGCTCAACTCCTGTAAACTACAATTAGGTAAATTAGGTAAATACAGTGAACCGCATTCAGATTGTCCATTCTGAAGGCCACCGACTTGCCCCGTAACGCCGGGCCGTGAGCCTGAAGGAAATACAAGGGGACTAGTAATTCTTTGACATTGATGTGAGAGATTTCTAAGTGGGGCCAAAGTCCCTGACCCTGGTGCCCCTGATTTGATTGAAATCCCCAACCTATTGTGCCTGACGCATCCGTGTCTATCCATACCGTTGGTGGAGGAGAAATCCATGACATTATTGAGTACAACGTTTCCCTCTTTGCCCAGACCGCTAGTAAGTTGTGGATTAATTTCGGGATGGGCCATAATTTTCCCGCCGGTAAGAGCGGGAAATATTTGTTGCCTTCCAATATTAGTCGTTTTACTTTCAACCGGCCCAACTTGACAGTTAGTTGAATCCAGTTGAGAGAGCCGACCAGAGATTCCCAGACCCTTCGCGTCGTAGTCAGACTGTGAAGAAACATGAACAGTTTCCTGCGAAACCTGTTGCGATTGTCCACACTCTGACTCAGAGTGAGAGCGGCTGTGTCCCAGACCAGCCCTATCCACTGAATTACTCGTGAGGGAACAAGGTTTGACTTTACCAGATTTACCTTGAAGCCTAGAGTTTTGACATGATTTAAAATAATATTGACATGTTTTATGCATAAATGTTGTGTCTCTGCCACCACCAGCCAGTCGTCCAGATACCACAACACTCTGATCCCCTGTTTTAACAATGGCATCAGGGCTTGCCGGACTAATTTCGTGAATAATCGAGGTGCTAGGTTCAAACCGAACGGCATCCTTTGAAAAACAAAATTTTGGTGCCTGATCCTTAAGGCCAAAAACCTTTGAAATCTTTTGTTGACCGATACGTGCCAATAGGCGTCTGTCAGGTCTAGTGAGCACATCCAACCTCCCGGCGGAAGTGTTAGCCTGATTTGGTGCACAGTTAACATTCTGAAAGATTCGTTGTGAATGTGAAGGTTCAGGTAAGACAGGTCTACGACCGGCCTCATCTGAACACTGTCCCTTTTGGGAACCAAAAATAGTTTGGACGTGAATACAGGGTAATTTGGGGGGACCGGGATGATGACATGCTTGACAATCATTTCCTGGACCAGTGACTCCACCTCTAAAGAAACAACATTCGCCGTGGTCAGCTGACTTAAGCGAGGTCGCCGGAGCCACCGCCAAGTGATGCCTTTGTGAGCCACCATCCTTGCCCAAGTGTTTAATGGCCATGCCTGGTGACACGTTCGGAACGACCCAGTTAGCAGACAAGGGTTCGCCGGCTGTACTACCCTCGGGTCCTCCGGCCTTAAAGTTGGCACCGGGAGTGAGAGAGACTTTAGTTTTTTTAAGGTGGGGTTGATGGTGCTGGACGCTTCGCCGGCTGGCTGGTGCTGGCCGATGACTGGCCCTGACCTGGCTTATGCTGGCCGCGTCCTCTCTGACCTGAAAACCTACCCTGTTTATGCCTGTACTGACCTTGGAAGGAGTGGGAAGATTTAGGCGGAAGAAAGGGTTTAGATCCCCCTGGCTGAGCTTTAGAAGTTGGCCTGGGTTTGGGAAAGGTAAATGTAGGTTTCTTAGAAGGGGTGGAACTGTGCTTAAAAGCCTGTGCCATATTGAACACCGTTCTCCACACTTCAGGGGACATGAGAGAGGGAGTAAGCACTGGTGACATGACCACCTGATTCGCAATGCGATCAGGTAGCTTGCGAACTAAAGACATTCTGAGATCTTGTCTTGCTCGTACCGCCTCAAGCAAGGCGGTGCGTATGTCACCCAAGGATTGGATTGACGACTGGAGGAGCAGTCGCCGGGACAATTCAACCGATCTTCTGGCATCCGCATCTGCGATTGCCTGAGTAGACCTTAGTAAAGACTTAGCCACCTGTTGAGACACTATATATTGGGAGAACAGGCGAAAAGCTTTCCCCCTGAGCCTAAATTCTCTGTCTAAGTGAGTAGGGGTAGGGGTAGTGAAAGGATCTTTCAGCTCACAAAGATTAATTTTAGGGGCAGCTAGGAAAGAAAACAAAGCTGACGGGACTCCGCCTGCAGACCCTACAGGCATGGAGAACCACGAATGAGTATCTTGAGGGATCTGGTGGGAAGATTTCGAAGTAAATGTCGTTGCAAAGTTTTGAGCCTCTATTTCCCAGTCTATCCAAGGTCCTGGACCCAACTGCCCCACCTTCAAAACAGGATTAGCTACTTTGTCTGTGACGGTCTGTAAATCAAGTTCAGGAGTGAGAGCTGACAAAGTCTTAATATCGTTAAACCCATCCAGCTTAGACCAGTCTGAAAATAGTTTTGAAGCTGAGGCAGGGGGTAAAGCTGGCTTAGTAGCATACACAAAATAGTCCTGGTGATAATAACTAGGTATAGCCTTAATGTTTACATCTAGTACAGTTCCCAAATTATCCAAGGCCCTTAATTTCTTTGATTTGTTGCCTTGAATGACCCACTCACTCGGTACTGGGAGCTCCCCTGACAAGGTAGGCTGGGCCAACTCTGGTTTAGTGGGGATCAACAGGACCCAAGACTCGTCTGGTCCATAAAGCAAGGGCATAGCTACCTTTCTAACAGGTGCTTTGTCGAGAGGGGGTGGATTAACATCCGTGATGACCCTGACATTGGAAGTTGTTAATGCCGCCGTAGCAGGCTTGGTAGCTACTGATGTTGACATAGTGGGAGGGTTAGGGATCTTAGATAAGACAATCGAAGTCATCAGAGGCCGTACCGTAGAACTTGTCGTGGGAGCCCCCAAGTCGAATGTGGGGGCCTCCTGTTGTTGGCCAAAAAATTTAGATAAAGCCTGAGAAAGCAGCCCATTAATTTCTTGCGCAGTAACAAATTGATTTGAAGATGAACTTACAGGTGAAACATTAATATCCTGCGCGGCGTCTAAGCCTGAGCCTGACTCTTGCCCTTCCATTTCCGAAATTATTGAAACTTCGTCTTTCTCTTCCTGAGAAGATCCCTCCGAAGCCGGGGTACCTTGCTGCCAAGACAAGTCAGGAATAGAGGATGGGATCGCCGCGTCCCTGTGGACATCAGCTACTGTGTGACTCGTTTGAGTCAAACGTGGGTGGTCGGGCCCTGGGTGAGCAAAACGCCAAACCCCGAGGCCTTGGCCTACACTTTCTTGAGAATCAGACACATTATCCCGACTTGAATCTTCTAAATCCAGGGTCAAAATATTTATGGGTAAATCCTTTTTAAGGACAGGCACCTCACTTGACCCCTGAGACCTAACACAAACCCTGTCTGGGGTAGAGGTATGAAGAGAGGTACTAGGAACTTGTGAATGTAGGGAGGACTTCTTTTTATGTGAATCCTTTTTGGAGGATTTATGGCTACGATGTGATCGTGAACTACTCTTAGATTTCGAGGAATCATCGCCGTGACCACTGGTGGAACTTTCCGTCCTACTCTTCTTACTCGCCGGGGAAGAGGCAAGACTAGATGATTGCTGTCTGAGAGGTGACCTAGACCGAGATCTCGCCCGAGATGATGAGGCGGATGCCGGAGGTGTAGGCTCTCGTAGACGTTTGGTTGTAGCCGCAGAAGATACCGAACCACGCCCAGTCTCCGCCGGTGCATGACTCGTGACTCTAGAGGAACGTTTAGGGGGAGGGTGTGCAACTAATAACTTGTCCCAAAGAGGGACGTTATCACATTGAAGTGATTTATGAGCAACAATCGTAGTGTATGCTGACATCTGTTGCCTTACTTCTCGTAACGCTACTGCTGCGGTCTTATCATCATCGCAAAGGACTTTGATTGCTAATTGGGAGCAAAAAGAACAATTACGCATAACCCAGAGACCCCTTGAACGGTCTAGACATTTAACACACCTTATGCAAAGGGTATGCGCAAAAATAGGGATACCAGCACAAGCAGGGGTAGTGCATAAAGCAAAGACTGGGGCCACGGTAGCCATGACAAGAGACTGGTGTGGAAACTACCGCCGGGTCTGTATTGGTCCGCCGGAGCCCAGCTCTGGAAAAAAAGAAAATTTCCAGGAATTAATGCTCATAAGGTTAATCCAACATGTTCGCACACAAGTGTTAATAGCCCACCGGATAACGAGATGTGATGACACAACGAACACAGCTCGCTATGCGGCGGGGTTTCAGAATATCTAAACAAATCTTTTTTAAGAAAGTGAAGAATACCCTCTGACATAATATCGGTCCAGCATGGCGATTATAGTCTTTCTGGTGGTGACTGTCTCAAGATTCAATATGGAACAAAAACAACCCCCCATAAAGACGCCGGCCCTTGAAATATTTTTGCATAATAACACAGGGCAGGCTGACACAAGATCTGATTTCTAACGAATTGTCACAAAACGATCGCCGTGAAAAATGAAGGCGGCGATACCAAAGTATCACTGAATTAAGTAGTTAAATCGAAAATGAATTTGAAAATTCCTTATTTCCTCCAACTAGGAGCACCCGCCGGGTGTGAAAAAACGATTTTTTAACTAATTGAACCTTCAAGTGCCGTAAAAATAAAGGCGGCGATACAAACAGTATTGCTTAAGAATGGAATGGTTAATTCACTGAATGACTTAAGATTATCCCACCCTTCCAAGGTACACCCGCCGGGTGAGATGTCAAACGTTAACCCCATAAGTTCCTGTCCCCGCATCTTTGTAAAAGATCGCCGGGTAGGAACGCCCTTAACAACAGCTAGGTTTTTCATGTGGTTTTTGTAAAACCTGGTAGAAAAACTACAAAACGAATGTTCGCAAGAACAAAGTTTTTATATATAGATGGGCACAGTCAGTCCGCCGGGAATCAAAATGGGCCTGAAACCAGGTACCAACAGAGACGCAGTCCTGGAGAGCCACAGACACCTCATCGCCGGGGACACAAACCTGTGTTAAAAACCACGTGTGGCCTAACACGGCTCTCGGCCGGGTTTTATCATGGTGAAACCGAGAAAAAACCCGCCGGAAGGACACCCACCCTGAACAGACACCATCTGAACGTACACAGTACACGAAGGAAGCCACGCACGACTAACCTAAGAATACAATAAAAATCCGTGGAATTAGCCAATACACAACTAAACCAGGATACAAACATAGACCGAGGAATTAGCCAATACACAACTAAAACCCGGACACACATAGCACAGTAGGGTATATTTATACATAATAAACAATAACACTTGTACATGTGGCAAAACTACGAGCGGCTGGCTAGGCCTAAGTAGACGGAATAGGAAAAGTTGAAATATACACAAAACACTGGGAATATCACAACAGGAACCAACGCCAACACACCACTGTAGAAAAAACTTCCGACAAAGGGAAGACTGACTCGGAACCCAGAAAAAACTTCACTAAGTGAAGAAAATAACGCAGGGAACGTCAGAAGCAAAGCTTGCCTCATCAGAAAGATAAAAGGCAGCAATATTAACGCGTAATGAAAGCCGCCTGCACCACAAGCTAACTAACTGTGAAAAAGTTCACATGTCCACAACAGGACCACGAGGGTACGTCCGAAATAGACGCCCCAAACACACGACTCCAAATACACTGCACTGCGGGCAACCAGCCCAGGACACTCCTGCTACGCATATCCTAACCTTACTCGATACATCCCGGAGTAAACAAATGAGAAAAAACTCACTAGGGACGCAACAAATGCGGAACCAGCGGAGCGTGGGGAGACACGTCCGGGCAGGCTGAGCGCAGAGCAGAGAAGGAGGAATGACGCCTGTATCAGCGTCTGGTCAGAGATCCACACAAGTACATCCACGATATGATGGAAAGCTTATTAGATAGTTATTCTTATTTTCTTTTTGTTTTTATTTTTTACAAAGTTTTTTCGTAGTGAGAACCCAATTCATAATGACTGAAGCCATGAGTGAGGTCGCGTGCGCTCATGATGAAGGCTCCTCAGTTTTTAAATGCTCTGCGCGGTAGATTCAAACTACGGCGGATTAGTGTTTGAAGAGGATGCCTTATGTAATAGGCATGTTCGTCAATGATGGAGGGGCCACTAATAAATTCACTCTATCTGCTGCTCGTGACCCCTCATACATTCTCATTATCACACGCACCAACCATTCTTCTACTCCAAGTTTTCTCATAGCCCACTGCATTACTTCCCTTGAAACCCAGTCAAAGGCCTTCTATAGATATACAAAAACTAGGTACACAACTCCCTGTTATTCTCTAAGAACCTCTCTTGCATTTGCCTAAGAATAAAGATAAAAATGCACGCCCTTATATCCGTCGGCACATGCCCCGACATGCCCATTCTGCCACGTTCCTGCAGGATGGTAACACTTTTCCTGATCATGCATTCAAAGACCCTTTCGCTGACTTTCATGACTTGGTCGAGCATTTTCAAACCCCTATAATTTCCCCTGCCTAAGGAGTCACCCTTGCCTTTGTATATATTTACTATCACACTTTTCTGCCATGCATCGGAAATGTTTTCTTCCTTTATGATAGCATTAATCAGCTCTGTGACCATTTTAGGCCAATATCTCCAGTTGCTTCTAGCATCTCGGCGACAATGCCGGAGCTCCCAGCGGCTTTCCCAGCTTCATTCTATCCATAGCACTTTTGACGGCATCGTACCCTATCAAAGGTGGAGGGCCTTGTACTGGGACTGCAGTGCTGAGCTGTTCTCTGTTCCATTCAAACTTCACATTAAGCAGTCTTTCATAATGCTCCTTCCATGCCTCTCTAATTTCGTTTTCTGAGTAAACAAGTCATGCCACTGTGATTATTTATGCATCTTACACCCATGACATCCTGGCTACAATCCATCACATTCTTAGCTAAATTATAAATCCCATTGGTATTATTAGTGCTACAAACTTGTTCTATAACACTATCCTATATGTTTTTCTTTGCCCTGTAGAACTCTCTTCTAGCATTACGTTTGGCGGACAGGTATTCTTCCTTGCTGCCACTTTCCTTCCATACTTTGAAACATCTCTTCTTCTCTCTGACTGCACCTTCGACATCGTTGTTCCACCACCAGGACAACTTATGTCTGGGTGGCCCCTTTGTTTTGCCACAGACTTTGGCTGTGGTGTCAATGAGGCTGTGCTCTATAAAGTTCCATTTGCTATCAACATCAACTGCCCTAGCACCCATTCTTCTTTCAATCTCCATTTCACTGTGGAATCTGCCTCTGTACTCCTATTTTTCCAACAACCATACTTTCCTTTTTGGCAAATGTACTTTCTTTCTCACAGGAACTCTGCTTAGGCACATATCACACACTAGGAGCTTGTGTTGGGGGATGCATTCTTCACCTGGTATTATCTTAGTATCTCTAACCCATTTCCTGTCAGATTCGCTGATTAGGAAATAGTCTATCTGGCTACTAGAGCCACCTGATTCATATGTTATCAGATGGCTCACACTCTTATAAAACATAATATTACACACCACCATCCCCGTAGCAGCACAGTGCTCAAGTATGTACTCACCTCCCAGGTTCCTTCGGCCATATCCCTGTCCTCCATGCACGCCCTCATATCCGTCGGCACATGCCCCGACATGCCCATTCAGGTCTCCTCCCAAATTACTACCTCCCCTTCATTGCATCCGGCAACCACCCCCAGCAACTAATTCCAGATTGGCGGGTGCCCAACCCCGAAAGGAGTTGAAATAGGAGAGCTATCCCCCCGCCAAAAGTGGCTTTCTAGGGCATTTCCTAGCTGATGCTGAGAGGATTGGGTTCTAGTCATGTGGTGATGGGCTGGTCTATCAGAGTGAGAGCTGAGCGATCTCTGCCATACCCATAGCTTACTCTGACTGTTCCTTTTACATACATATTTTCTAGATCTCAAGTGACGGCGTCTATTCCGTGGATTGACCTCCCTTCTGCCAACCTAGAGGTTGGCAAATTGGGAACCAAAGCGTCACATTTTTCCTTTGCCCCTCAACTTTCCCTTCATAATTGCTGAGGGGCACAAGGCCTTGGGTGGGGCATTGGTTTCCGGGGCATTTCCACGCCCTTCTCAGCTCCCAACCTTGGAGTGGCTTCGGTCACCCGGGCTTTATTAGTGGTAAGCAGGGAGGGTTTTGTGGGGGTGCTCGGTTATGGCCTTGGCCTTGCTCGGGACCTTGGGGCTGCTCGGCCAGACAGCCTGGGGAACAGCAACAACAACAAAAAACTCATTCCAGAACTGCTCTTTGACAGCTTAACCCTTCCTGCCCGGGCTCGCTATCCTAAGGACATTATTGAGATCTGGGCGATCTTGCCGAAAAACGTCTTTAATAGGCTACCCGTATCTTTGTTATTTTAACTGCTAGAGAATTCCCACACATCTCTAAACGTAGTGCTGTTTCTTATCTGTAAACTGGCGTTGAGTAGATCTCTCTAGGTCAACTGGTTCAGTTGTGATGACGATTTCCGTGGAGAGAGATTCGATACGATGTTCGCAATATCGGACCTTTGCACACACTAATTTCGTCATAGCATACAAAAACAAAATTGATCCGACGTCTCCTTGGTTTCGGAGGTCCGGTGTCGCAAAGACAGGCTTTGTTTACATGCGTCAGACGCACAGCTTTCAAACCAAGCTTAATAGGCTTTCAAGCTTACGGATTTTAAAATGACACCCGGGCTCCTGGCCATCTGCCGCGGTGTCATTTTAAAATGCTGCCCGGGTGGGAAGGGTTAATCTAAGCCTGCGTGGGGGGAATATGCAGATATATTATCTATGAATGTAGGAATTGGTTTTTACACCATACCCGAAAGAGGATTTATGGAGCTCCGATCTTACTCTCAACCATCTGAACAATTTTACCAACACACCTAAACTTCGTTAAATGCGGAAATAGCCTCACGAAAATATCAAGCCATGGTGGGGGCACGAACTCTCGACCCTTGGGTGTGAGGCAGACACCTTACCAGTTAGACCAATAGAGATATCCCACTTGGCCTGGTTGGCTCAGGGTATTTCCGCATCCGAGGTCTGTCTAGGCTAGCCTATTTTCGTGAGGCTATTTCCGCATTTAACAAAGTTTAGGTGTGTTGGTAAAATTGTTCAGATGGTTGAGAGTAAGATCGGAGCTCCACAAATCCTCTTTCGGGTATGGTGTAAAAACCGATTCCTACAGGACTCTCACCCCAACTTTCAGTCTTCGCAAAATCAGTCTTTCATTAAACCTTTTAACTTCTATCATGTTTCTATATGTTTCCCGGGCATTTCTGCACCCTCCTCAGCTCCCCGCCATGGAGTGGCTTCGGTCACCCAGGCTTTATTGTGGTCGGCAGGGAGGGTTCTGTGGGGGCGCTCGGTTATGGCCTTGGAATTGCTCGGGGCCTTGGGGCTGTTCGGCCAGGCAGCTTGGGGAACAACAACAACTTTTATCACACAATCTGCCCACCTCTCTGCCACCAGGAAACCCACCCCTCCCATACCACGTTCATTTCTCTTCCACATGAACTTGAAACGTTAATTTTTTCCAACAATCCACTTCGCACACCCCCCTTTCCACCAGGTCTTCTGTGCACAACATACAGTAAACCCTCGCTATCTCCGACTAATTGGGGGGAGACCCAGTCCGAGATGACCGAAAATCCGAGATGTCCGAAGTCCGACTTATGTCCGACTTAAGAGAGGGAAAATTCCGAATTAGAAGAGGAAAGTCCGCATCACCAGAGAAATTGAGATTTGTTTTTTGTTTTTTTATATATATCTATTTAATGCATCTATCTCCCTTATACATATATATAACTATGTCTTATTTGGTCTTTTTTTAATCTATGAATCAATTCTAATACGATGGAATTGAAAACAATATTACCCTTCTAACACACAAATAATAAAATGAAAAAGAGAGTAAATAAAAATGTCTCGTTTGTCTTTCAGAAACATAAGTCCGTCTCGTATATGTTAGTATTTTATCGCTCGCTCGCCCCTAGCCACTCTCTCTCTATCTATTTATCTCTCTAATGCATCTAACTAACTCCCTTATACATTAACATAACTATGTCTTATTTGGACTTTTTGTAATCTATAAATCATTTCTAATGCGATGGAATTGAAAACAATATTATCCTTCTAGCACACAAATAATAACATGAAAAAGAGTCAATATAAAAGTCTCCTTTGTCTTTTCAGAACCAATTAAGTCGTCTCATAATAGTTCGTGTTTATCGCTCACTCCCCCTCTGTAACTCTCTTTCTATCTATCTATCTATCTCTCTAATGCATCTACGTAACTCCCTTATACATTAACATAACTATGTCTTATTTGGACTTCTTGTAATCTTTGAATCATTTCTAATGCAATGGAATTGAAAAATATAATATCGGACATTTTCCGAATACAGTCGACGCTCCATTTAACAGACGTCGATTTAACGGATTTCGGATTTAACGGACTCCAGCTGGTAAATTAGGCCTCTAAAATCAACCAACATTTTTAGACATATCGAGTCTACACACACTCAGATGTAACATATAAACTAAACACTATGGTACAGTGTTCCTCAGGGCTCTGTCCTATCTCCTATTCTCTTTCTAATTTTTATAAATGATCTCCTTAACTGTACCTTAATTCCCATCCATTCATACGCAGACGACTCAACCTTACACTACTCCATTAGTTTTTCAGAACGCCCCAGCCAGCAATCCCTCAACGACAAACGTAATGAAGCCATAGAACTCTTAAATTCTGATCTAAATACCATTTCCAATTGGGGCAGAGAAAACCTTGTTAACTTTAATGCTTCCAAAACCCAATTTCTCCATCTATCTACCCGTCAGGATCTCCCAGCGGACTATCCCTTATTCTTCAGCAATACAAAAATCAACCCTTCATCTTCTCTCAATATTCTTGGTGTCTCTTTTTCTTCTGCTCTCATTTGGAAGGACCATATTACCAGTCTTGCTAAGGCAGCCTCCCAGAAGCTGGGTGTGCTCAACCGCCTTAGGGGGTTCTTTTCCCCTGCACAGCTTCTTGCTCTGTACAGGGGCATAGTGCGCCCTTGTATTGAGTATTGTTCACATGTGTGGGGAGGTTCCTCTCACACCGCTCTCCTAGACAAAGTTGAAAGGAAGGCCTTTCGTATCATTAACTCCCGTCCACTCACCAACTCTCTGCAATCTCTCTCTCTCCGCCGCAATGTTGCATCTCTCTCGCTATTCTATCGCTACTATAATAATCAGTGTTCCTCAGAGCTATCCCAGTGCATACCACCTCCTTTACGTAGGGCACGTGGTACCCGTCTTGCAACTCAATCCCACCCCTACTCTGTGCAACTCTCCAACCCAAGAGTGAAACGTTACTCTCAAACTTTCTTCTACTCAACAGCTGAGCTCTGGAACTCTCTCCCAGAATCAGTCTTTCCCTCTTCCTATGACTTAAATTGCTTCAAACTCCGTGTGTCCAGGCATTTTGGCTCGAACGTCCCTTGATTTTGGCCCTGTCACTCTTTCAACTATGGGGGAGGCACTCGCTATAGGCAGTTATGCCTTTTGCCTCCCTCAATCACATAGAAAAAAAAAAAAAAAAAAAAAATGCTAATATAATTGCCCAATAATGTATATAATACTTATTGTTTGGCATTATGAGTATTCTACATATCAGTAATGGGCGAAATTGTAACTACTGTATCCTGGAGACGCCATTTGCAATGTTTACGTTTTGGCCTGACGCTACGGTACAACGATCCGGTACACTGAACTTTCGGTACAGTAACAATATCGTCACCTTTTCGTTTTTTTTATTTCGTAGGCTACAAATTTGCATCCACATAATATATAATGGTATTATTGGGTATTATTGTAATAAATAAAACACACTTTGATATTGCTTTATATTTATCCCATAAAATATTACGAACTATGAATACTTTGGTAGTATCCAAAATAGTAGGCTACAGTATTGCGTACCAAAACAGACCCTGCACCGTATTGTTTGACTGAACAGGGACGCCAAAATGTAAACATTGCAAATGGCGTCTCCAGGATAGGGTTTATTTACAATTTCGCCCATTACTGATATGTACAATACTCATAATGCCAAACAATAAGCATTATATACATTATTGGGCAATTATATTAGCATTGTGTACCATAGTATGTAAATAAGGTAAGAAAAACCGAATTTTTGTCATTTTATTAATGAATAGGCTAGGGCCTAACCACTTTTCAGAGGTCATTTGCACTTAACGGACTTTTGCACTTAACGGACTTCGTTTCCCCCCTAAAAATCCGTTAAATGGAGGGCTGACTGTACTTATATAAAGTCCGACAACGTCAGAGACTGTCGGAACGATGACGGAAATGTCCGAAATACGGAAGTGCATGTCCGAGAGGCCGTAGCCAGTCCGACTAGTACGGGTTTCCGACTTCTATAGGTCCGAGATGGCAAGGGTTTACTGTACATTGGCCCTTATTTTTCCGAAAACTGAGAGAATCTTCTGACACTGTTAGAGACTGTCGGAACGATGACGGAAATGTCCGGCAAACGGAAGTACAGTAGGGTCTCGTAAGATGCGAGATCTTAAGATGCGATTCGCATAAGATGCGAGGACCCCCAAATAATAAATAAATTATTTTAAGATGCGAGAATGACCATAATTTGCGAATCGGAGGCTCAAAGTGGGCTAAATCCGAGGAGAAACCTTAAGATGCGAAAAAAAATGTTTAAATGCGAGCCTTAGGCGGGACGTTTTTACGTGATCGTAAGATGCGAAATCGTAAGATGCGGACGCATCCATCGACCATAAACTCGCATCTTACGAGACCCTACTGTACAGTACTGTACGTATCCGAGAGGCCGTTGCCGGTCCGGCAAGTACGGGTTTCCGACATTTAGAGGTTCAACGTAGCGAGGTTTTACTGTAGTTCCTAGGAACGTCAGTGTTATAGAACCCACTAAAAGTAAAAATTAAAATTAAATCAGTAATATTCAGCTTAACCCTTCCTGCCCGGGTGTCATTTTAAAATGACAGTGCGGCCAAGGGGCCGGAGCCCGGGTGTCATTTTAAAATCCATATGCTTGAAAGCGTGCCTTGAAATCCGCGCGGTGAAAATTTCCCCTAGATGTCGAACTGCAAAAAGTGCCAGACGAGCCCATCCTCGCAAGGGAGCGAGCTGTCGCTTCAAACAGTCTACTGCACCAAATCACCACCCATAACGAGGGGCGTCGCGCTCCTTGGTGCCGCTAGAGGAGCGGCGAACACATCCAAAGGTATCCATCCAAAGGTTTGCGGGGGCGATCGCAGCGCCACCAAGCCTCAACTACAGTACTACCGTTATCAGTTCGTACGTGCCCGCCATTGCGAGTTACAGCCAAAAAAATATATTCCGACGCATCCGATTCTGTGCAACCTCCTGCGAGCCCCACTGCTACCCTGCTAGCTACGTCGACGCCTGTTGCAAGCAAGAAAAAGCCCGAACCTAAGAAAGCAAAGGTTTTATTGAGTGATAGTGCGATTGAGAGAACTTTTTGCCATTTTGACTGAAGAAAGCAGTGGCGAAAGCTTGATCGACAAAGAACAATTCATTAGTGCAAGTGAAGATGATGATTTTGTGGGGTTTGAGGGTGATGATAATGTTGATTTATTTGAGGGAGGAGACAGTAGTGAGTCCCCTGATGTAGAAGTGGTGAAGGAAGGTGAAATAGAACTTCCGAGTGTGCTTGAGCCTAGGCTTACCCCTCCGCCATCTTTGCTTGGTCAGCCTAGGTCTACCCCTGGAACTTCCCCTTCCCCTTTGCCTGCTCGTACGCCCTTGAAAGTGGGCAAATACTTTTATAAGAAAACATTGGTGAAAAGTGCAGCTAAAAAGCACGCAGGGCAGCAGAAGAAGCAAGGGAAGGCGATAAAAGTGATAGTGACAATGACGCCGACCCTGGTCTAGCAACCACCCGCATTCCTTTGTCCCGACGCCTTGACCCGGGACGCCGCGCAGGTCACTCACAGCCCTCAGCTTCATCTCTCTCTCAGAATGAGCAAAGGGCCTCTTCAAGTGGTACTAGTGGTGCGGCATTGTCCTCCCACAGTATGCCACAGCCCTCATCTCATCGAAGTGCGTTATTTGTAGCGGAGAAGCCCTCAGCTCGCCGCGAAAGGAGTCTAACTCCCGAGGCCGAGGCTCCCATTGTTCCACCCCCCGCAGCTTCCCGCCCCCCACACCGCCGACGCCCGGTCACTTCTTCGCCAGAATTGTCCCCCGAAGATGATGTTGACGACCCCAACATTGCCCCAGATGACCTGACATCACCTGAGGAGGAGGAAGAGGATGTGGAAGAAGAGGAGAGACCAACACGATGAGATCGAGGGCGAGGTCGTGCGGCTCAGCCTGCCGAAGCCGCTGCCGCTGCCCCTGGGCGTGGGCGTGGGCGTGGACTTGCGCGTGCGTGCTCATCGGAGTTGTTTGTCTGGATTGATGGGGCAGATTTCGAGCCAGATTGTCCTGCTTTTGACGAGGAGCAGATTGGGGCAGGGGTGACAGCAGCATATCCCTGTGGCCCAGATGCAACCCCCAGTGAACATTTTTGTGGCTTCTATGACAACGAGGTCATGGAATACCTGGTGGAGGAAACAAACAACCATCACAGCATCTGTGCAAACTTTCTTAGCAGGAAGACAAGTGCCAAGATGGTGGCATGGCGACCTGTCACTGTGACAGAAATGTATGTTTTTCTGGCACAGACTATGCTGATGACACAAGGAGTGTGCAGAACAATTAGTAGAGCCAGTGAGGGACATAATTCAAGCTTCCTTAGATAAAGGACAGGTTCCTGTTGAATGGAAAAGAGCTAATATCATTCCGATATACAAGAATGGAAACCCTGAGGACCCTCTAAACTATAGACCAGTTTCACTTACTAGTATTGTATGCAAGATTTGTGAAAAGCTAATTAGGAAGAGATGGATGAAAATGTTGGAGAGAAAGAAGATAATAACCCCAAAGCAATTTGGATTCAGAGAAGGGACATCTTGTGTTACCAGTTTGCTATGTTATTACAGTAGGGTGATAGATGTACTCCAAGAAAAAGGCGGATGGGTGGACTGCGTCTACTTAGACCTTTCCAAAGCATTCGATAAGGTACCACATAAGAGATTGTTATCTAAGCTTGAGATGCTAGGATGTGTCAGGGGGAGTTTGCTGAAATGGATGGAGAGTTATTTAACGGATAGGGAAATGAGGACCAACATTAGAGGAACTTACTCATCGTGGCGGAAAGTTGAGAGTGGTGTGCCGCAGGGATCTGTGTTGGCACCTCTCATGTTCCTTATGTACGTGAATGACCTGCCGATAGGCATAAACTCTTACATGTCAATGTTTGCAGATGACGTAAAAATTATGAGACAAATAACAAATAAAAGTAGTTGTGAGGAGCTGCAAGGGGATTTAGATAAAATATACGAATGGAGCACCAAGTGGAAAATGAAATTTAATATAAGTAAATGCCATGTGTTAAATATGGGAAGAAGTGTGAATAGACCAAATTGGGAGTACAGGATGGGAGATAATATAATTAGCAAGGCCGAAAAAGAAAAAGATTTAGGGTTGATTATACAAGATAATTTGTCGCCAGAGAAACATATTAACAAGCTCTTTAGCGGAATGTATGCAATGGCCGGGAATATGAAAGTTGCTCTGAACTACTTGGATGAGACCATGGTAGCGAAAATTATGAAGAGTATGATTAGACCAAGATTGGAGTATGCAGCAGTGGTGTGGTCCCCGCATCTAAAGAAGCATATTCACAAGTTAGAAAGAATCCAGAGAGCAGTCACTAGATTGGTTCCAAGTCTCAGAGAACTGCCATATGAAGGGAGGCTAGACAAATTAAATCTACCGAGTCTAAAAGAGAGGAGAGAGAGGGGAGACATGATAATGATGTACAAATGTGCCCGGGGGCTGGAGAGGCTGGATAGGGAGGATATATTAATTATGGATACAGGAATAACTAGAGGCCACAGCTACAAAGTAAAAAGACCTACCTGCAAGAACGATATCAGGAAGTTTAGCTTCCCCTATAGATGTATTGACAAATGGAATGGGCTGGAGGAGGAGGTGGTAGGGGCAAGGAACATCCATATTTTCAAGAAAAAATTGGATAAAAAGTAGACTGAGAGACGGGACAACACGAGCTTAGCTCAACTCCTGTAAACTACAATTAGGTAAATACAATTAGGTAAATACACATCAGGAAACATGCACTGGCCGATTACCTCATCACTACTTCAGCATTCGGAAAATACTGTACATGTCCAGGGACAGGTATTTTGACATCCTCTCGTATCTCCACCTGACCAACAACATGCACGTCCACCTTCCAGACCGGCTATGGAAAATCAGGAGGCTGTATGACATGTTATGTCATCGGTTTACCACCTACCTGATTCCATTCCAGAAGATGTGCCTCGATGAGTCTCTAGTCCTGTTCCGTGGGAGGCTGCATTTCCGACAGTACATCCCGTCGAAGAGACACCGTTTCGGCATCAAGCTCTTCGTTCTCTACGACTGAAAGACAGGGTATGTGCTGGACTTTGTGGTCTACAGCAGCAGTGGTGGCGAGATAGTTACTGACCCCGACATAGGATTTGGCGGTGCTGTCATGCAGAAGATGATGGAGAAACACTTCCACAAGAACCACATCCTCTACACAGATAACTACTATATGTCGCCCATCCTGACCAAGTACCTCCATGACCACCTACCTAAGGTCACCTAAGGCGGTGTTCGCCACTCTCCTAGCAGTACTGAGGAGCGCGTCGCCCCTCGTTGTGGGTTGTGTTTTGGTGCAGCAGACTGTTTGAAGAGACAGCACGCTCCCTTGCGAAGATGGGCTCGTCTGGCACTTTTTGCAGTTCGACATCGAGGGCTCTCTTGAAGTTGTCTAAAGAGACGCCCCTCATGTCTCTTACTCGCCGTGGGAGTTTGTTGAAGAGATGTGGGCCTCTGTGTGATAACCAGCCCTCTCGCAGAGAGCCCATAGCACCCCTGTTATTCATCCGGGGGATATTGCATTCCCAGCCTCTCCTATCACTGAATTTCATGACTATCGGAGTACAGTATGTAGGTTTGGTACTAAACCCTCTGCGATTTTCCACGTGTATATTATTAGGTAATGTTCTCTTCTACGTTCCAGCGAGTACAGTTTCAGTGCTCTTAAACGCTCCCAATAGTGTAGCTGTTTTACCGAACTTATATGCAAAGTTAACTTTCTTTGTATACTCGCTAAGTCATTTATTTCACATGCTTTGTATGGGGATGTTAATACGCTACAGTATTCAAGCCGCGGTAGCACTAGAGATTTGAAGAGCGTTATCATAGGTAATTCACCGCGTGTTTTAAATGTACGCAGAATCCAACCCGTTAAACGTTTCGCAGCCGCAACTTTGACCTGGTTATGTTCTTTGAAACCCATATATTCAGACATTAACACCCCAAGGTCTTTCACACTGTCTTTCTGTTCTATTATGTTGTTAGATTCTGTTAGGTAGTTTGTATTCTCTTTAACCCTCCAGACCCGGTTGGGCTCTGAGAAACCCATAAAAAACACACCCCGCGCTACCCGGTAGGGTTCTGAGGCTCCGGCAGCTTGAAAGCCTGTAAGCTTGGTGTGCGAGGCGTCCGTCCGACGCATGTAAACAACAGCCGGCTGGACCGACGCCGCGCATCTCCGACCACAAGAAGGAGTGTGTCGCTTGTTCGTGTGTGCCTGTATGTTATTGTTAAGTAGCGAAAAGTAGTGTAAAGTGTCTGTTTTTGCCACAAAGTTATCTCCAATGAAATCGTCATCACAACTGAACCAGTTGACTTAGAGAGCTCTACTTAATGCCATTCTACAGGTACGAAACACATCTACGCTTGGGGATGCGCGGGAATGCGGAAGCAGTCAAACTAACAAAGATACGGTAGCCTAGACGTAGAAGTTTTTTGGCCAAAACCACCGGGTTTTTGGGAAATTATAGAATACAATAGCCGGGGCTGGAGGGTTAACGACATTATTATCTCCGTACCTTATTAATTGGAATTTTTCTTCATTGAATTGCATGTTGTTTTCCCTGGTCCACTGGAACACTACATTTATGTCTTCCTGCAGCTGGCCCATGTCCTCTTGTGTGTTTACTATCTTGCTTAGTTTTGTGTCATCCGCAAAAGACGACACCGTACTGTGTCTTGTGTTGGTATCTATGTCGCAAATTAGAATGAGGAACAGAAGGGGCGCTAGCACTGTTCCTTGGGGCACTGAGCTCTTGACATCCGAAGGCTCAGATGTGACTTGGTTTACTGCTACTGATTGTTTCCGGTTTACGAGGAAATTGTATATCCACCGTCCGATTTTCCCCGTTATACCTTTTGCTTTTAGTTTGTGGGCTATTATACCATGGTCACATTTATCAAATGCCTTACCAAAATCGGTGTAGATGACATCAACGTTTTTTTTTTTCTTCTAGCGCTTTAAGAATTTTGTCATAATGTTCCAAAAGTTGTGAGAGACATGATCTTCCCGCTCTGAACCCATGTTGACCGGTGTTGTGTAGTTCATTTGCCTCCATGAATGCCGAGATTTTGCTTCGCAGGACTCGCTCGAAAACTTTAATGATGTGGGAGGTTAGAGCTACCGGGCGGTAGTTTTTTGGTAGTGCTTTACTCCCTCCTTTATGCAGTGGGTCAATTATTGCATTTTTTAAGCTATCTGGTATTTCACCAATGTCTAGACTCCTTCTCCACATTATAGCCAGGGGTTTTGAGAGGTTTTCCTTACATTTCTTCATTAGGATCGAATTCCATGAGTCCGGGCCTGGTGCCGAGTGGGATGGCATATTGGAAATGGCCTCTTCTATGTCTTTTGGACCAAAATCAATATCCAGCATCTGGGGGGTTTCCGTGAGGGAGCTTTCCATGAAAAATATATTTTGGTCTCTGATGGCTTTTGTTTTATCAGGTTCACTGAAGGCCATTTCATACTAAGGCGTAAGAGTTCGCTCATTTCCTTTTTGTCCCTGTGAATGAACCATCCCCTTTGCTTAGTGGGCCAATGTTTGATGCTGATTTAGCCTTTTGTTTGGCATATGAAAAGAAGTACTTGGAATTTTCCTTTATACCTGCAATAGCTTTCCTCTCTTCTTCCATATGTTGTAGTTCATACGATATTCTTAGTCTTTGTTCAATTTCCACAATTTCTCTATCTATTTTGGTCTTTTGTCTATCCTGTAGATTTTGATGTGTGCGCCTTTGTGCTGGTAATTTTCTTCTTCTGTACAGCTTCCTTCTTTCCCGATCCTGTTTGCTTCTTTGTCTTGTTTGTCTTGCAGGTATATGGTGGTTACAAATTTGGGTCATGGTTTCTGTTATTAGGACTAGACATTCTGCTGGTGTCAGGTTATTCATTAGATCTTCCCAGTCTATTCCTCCATTTCTTGATTTACCTCTTCCCACCTAATATTTTTGTTATTGAAGTTAAATTTACTGAAAGGGACGGTTTTTGGGCTCGATTCTGAGGTTGTCTGTACACTTCCTAAGGTTGTTTTGATCTCAATTAGTTTATGATCTGAGTATGTTGTGTCCGATATGTTAATGCTGTGTACTAGAGAGTCGTTGTTAGTGAAGACCAAGTCTAAGATATTGTTTTCCCGTGTGGGTTCGGCAATATGCTGGGTAAGACTAAAAAAGTCGCAAAGATTAAAAAGCTCTCTCGTATTTGTATTTGCTTCTCCTGTGTTATTTGCCACTACCTGGTTTTCTAGATGTCTCCATTTAATGTTTGGTAGGTTAAAGTCTCCTAGCCATATAATAATTGGTGTTGGGTTCCCCAGGGTTTCCACTTCTAATTTTATTTTGTTGAGCTGGGTTTTGAATTCTTCTAGGGATGAGTCCGGAGGCCTGTATGTTACTATAACTGCTAAATTTATGGATTCTATTTTAACTCCCAGTATTTCCACCACTTCATTACTGTTATTTAGGAATTCAGTACATATCAGTGAGTCATGTATATACAAGGCTACACCTCCACGTGTTCTATGCGTTCTGTCCGCCCTGTGTAGGTTATAACCAGGAATCCATACTTCACTATCCTCTTGATCTTTCATGTGAGTTTCTGTGAGAGCCGCAAATATAGCGTTTCCTTCTTCTAGCAGGCCCCTAATAAATGGTACTTTGTTTGTGGTTCTGTTTTTTAGGCCTTGTATATTTGCAAACAAGAGTGGGGAGAGATTGTTTGGAGTACTATGTGTTTCTAATAGTCTTCGGGAAGTATTCGAGCACCAGGAGGTGCTCTATGATTGTATTCTATGTGCTCTTCCATCTCCCTCGATCTCTTCATCTTCATCTGCCATTTCCCTCCTTGCTTTCTTCCTCTGTCTCGTCCTCGCGAAGCTGGAGATTTTTTTTGGTAACCAGTACCATTTGTTGTGTTTCTTGCATACCTCCATGTACCGCTAATATGAAAATCATGGCAGTTAGTATCATGCAGGTCTTGTTTTTAAGTGACGACTTGCAAATGGATGGGTGGTGGTATCTGCATTTTCCATCATTTATTAGTACAGTGGAATCTCGCATCTAACGCATTTTGATCTAACGAATTTGCATCTAACGACCCTATTGGAGCTCTACCCGATCTCAATCTAACGAACCAAAATCCATATCTAACGGCAATTATTCTGGGTGCCCGGTATCGAATTTACAAATTTCCCGCCAAATAGGCCTACCGTACATCGACTAACCTACACACTTCATTATTCACTCACAGGTTGGTTTATTATTAATTCTTCTTATAATTAATAGATTACATGATTTTAATATATTTGATGTCACAAAATAGCACTCGGAAGGGCAAAAATAGGTAAAAATGGGGACTCTGTCTAAATTTTGGCACCAATTACCATTTTTCCCATTAGTTTATGTATTCATATCAAACGAATCTGGATCTAACGCGATTTTTTCGGCACCTATTATTCGTTAGATACGAGATTCCACTATGTTGCAAATTTGTGGGTGTGCAAATCAACATCATCCTCCAATATCACCGTTTTGCCTACAATCTATCTATCTATCTATCTATATGCTCAGGCCCAATCCCCATTTTGGGGGTAGCCGACTCAAGACAGAGCAAGAACAGGGAAAACACAAAAACAACACAAAACAACAAATAAACGCAGACAAAAAGCACAAACTCACACACATCCATGTCACCCAGGAGAAGACCCAGAGACCAGGGTCACCAAGGTCGCTCCAGCACTCCCCCGGCCCCCGACCACCCGGAGAGGTTCCGATCTCGGCAGGCAGACATGCAGCGGAGCCCACAATAGCACCGTCTTTTCAGATAATATCTGCATATTGGTGAAGGTGGCTGAGATCGGTTTTGTGGTAAGCTATACTGAGGGACTAGCTGAGTGAGAGGGGGAGACCTGGTAGTTGGGGGAAATAGTGGTGTGGTTAAGGGATGGTGTGGTGTTATGAAATGGTGTAGAGGGGGGCTGGGTGTCCTGGTCTGCTGGGAGTAAGTGGGCAGATGGCAGAGGTGTAGAGGGGTGGAGGCAGTGTGGACGGGTCAAGTGGGGGGGCTGTGGTTGGGGGAGCCTGTTAATTGGGCCTGTTGCATCATATTTGCTTCTTGGGAAGTTATTTGGTCAATGACAGTAGGGTGATCAGTGACAATAGGAAGCTGTGAAGTGGGAGGGTTTGTGGAATTATGTAATTGGTATTGTGCATGTGGTGATAGTTGGGGTGCAGTAGGCAGTGCGTGTTGGCCTTGGGGAGGCGATGCGGGTAGTGTCGGAGGGTGTGTGGGGTGTGCCACAGTCATGGGCTGAGCATCCAGGGTGGTGCTGTCCCTGTCACCCCTCAATATTTTCCATCCCCTATGGTACATTACCGCATCATTCGTGTATTCAATCCTATCTTGCCCATCTGTATTTTCTACTGTCTGAATAATTCGCATTGTGACTTCAAAACAATTGTCACAGAAATGTAGGTTTTTCCCTTGTTACGCTGGCCAGCTTGCCAGAATGCGCTCGTGACTCGCTAGCGCTCGCCAGGGCAGTGATATGGGCTACAATAATCGTAGAACGATGTTCTTTCTTTCATAGAGTATATGTTGTCACAGACAGATCAGTGGTGATCTTTATTCTTGTCTGTGACACTTAGAAGTATTTTATATCAGTGCTAGAATATAAGATGCATGGTGTGAAGTTAAGGAGAGAGAGAGCGGGGTAGGCAGCGTGGTGGTACAGTAGTATGTGCGTGTGTATGTACGTTTGCCTCCCGCGCTCGGTAGGAGTCTCCCACGCCCGTGATTGGCTGGCGGCCCTGTCGATGTCATAGATCGCTTGCTCTTCATGACGTAGTCGTCTGTGGTTGGCGGCTGCGGTCCTGGGACGGTGGTGCGGGCTCCTATCCTTGTGTCTCCTGCAGAGCTAG
This sequence comes from Lithodes maja, assembly GCA_037953745.1. NCBI lineage: Eukaryota > Metazoa > Arthropoda > Malacostraca > Decapoda > Lithodidae > Lithodes > Lithodes maja. The sequence goes on from JBAKBP010005437.1 coordinate 26,230, forward strand.
GCTTGGTGTGCTAGGTCCTACACGTCCCTTGCAATTCTGTCCCCCCATATAACCCTCTATACTACTATCTCTCTCTCTGAACTTCTTCGGTTTCATACTTCTCTCTTTATTCAATTACTTATCCCTTCTGGCTCTGCATACGACTTCCATAGTCGGCCAGTCGTATTACCAGCACCAGCTCTCCATATATGTTTGCACTAGTTTTAGGGATTATTAGAGTCATAGTCAAATGGTACCATAGTGTTGAGGTGCTTCTAATTATTGGGCTGTTCTCTCTTATTATTTAATGCTAGACAGTGGAAGGTATCTTTGGTCGTTGTCTGAGTTATGTATGTGGCAAGTCAGAGCCTGTACAACATCGACGAAGCTAGCTAGCCTGTAACCCTTGTGCATATTTTCCTTTGCGAGTGTAGCAGTATACAAGTGAAGGGCTTTTGCCTACTCTCACCTGTATAATTGCTACCTCATTTTGTTGACCTTTGTGGAGCGCCAGGGCAAGACCAGATACTAGAGATCTGGACTTACCAAGAGAGCCTCCAAGTCACTTAACGTAACATAAGGGAAATCTGTTCAAGGGGAGGCAGTAGGCTACGAGCATGCTTGCGCTCTGCCTAGTTTCTTAGTACCTTTTATGCCACTGCTAGACTTTATTAGTGAGAAAGAGAACATTGTGTTTATTAACTTTAATTGTGTATGCTTTAGGAATTATTCACGCCTTATTTTAGCCTAGCTTGATGCATAGTGCACAACCCAGTTTGGCTGTTAAGTTGGCTAAGGAAGTACTGTTTTGAGTGGTGATTATTAGTGCTGTCACAGAGTTGTTGCACTCCCTTGTTATATATATATATGTATCCTACTTATTGGTTTATTTAAGATACACGCTTTGGTGTCCTGCCCCTGCATTATTTCTGTTCTACTGTATATTAACGAGCATCTTAGAGCATCAGACGTTTTCAGAAGATTCTTTATCTGATTGCTGTAGGACTAGACTTCCAGTGTTTTCATAGAGCATTGTAGAGTTTAGTGTTGAGTACAGACTCACACTAAAGTTAACGTAAGCATATATTTCTTTATTAAATCTTATCATAGTTTATTCAAGCTTTGTTATTACTTAAGAGCATTTTATTAACGTAAAGTACTCCTGTTGTGAGTAGGCTTTGCCGTCATCGGTAAGCCTTTGTAGAAGTGCACTAAAACCCAGTTAATTGATACCCCGTTATCCAGTAGATTAACTCTGGAGGGTTTTAAGTGTTTTGTTCACCGGCGTAATAGTTCGAGGGTTTGGAATTAGCCGTCCGGTTGGCTCAGTTGATAGTGTGCCTGATTCCCACCTTGAAGGTCTCGCGTTCAATCCCCGCTCAGATTGAAAAGTTTTTCTGGGATACAGCCGGTGGTTACCATCTCCCCATGAGCAAGGGGGATGGGTAATGGTCTCTGGTAGACTAAAGAAAGCCAAGTGCTTGCGAATCCTCAAAGGAGGAGAGACGGGCGCTATATAAGTAACCAGAAGATTATTATTATTATTATTACCGTTGTTGCAGATATAGCCTATCATCTAGTCCAATATTGAGTGCCCTTGTTTATTTCGTAGTGCCGGTCGTAACAAATGGCGACCTTAGACCAGAATATAGTGAACTGAATATTGCAAGTTTTTTTGGGAGAAATCTTATTGCCATTTGGGGGTTGAATTTATTTCTCGCATTGTTGGCAGTAAACATTGTTTTGAGGATACAGTAGGGTCTCACATAAAACGAGTTTATGGTCGATAAACGAGGGCGTTTTATGCGAATTTCGTTTTATGTGAACACAGCATTTTGGTGGCGCAATATCGTCAATGTTCACTGTAAGCGAAAATTTTCGTACAAAGCGAACGATATTTCATACAAAGCGAACGATATTTCATACAAAGCGAACGATATTTCGTACAAAGCGACGATATTTCATACAAAGCTAACTATATTTCGTACAAAGGGACGATATTTCGTACAAAGCGAACTATATTTCGTACAAAGCGACGATATTTCGTTAATATATTAAATATTAATATTTTAGGTCGGTCGTTTTAATCGAGACTCGTTTTATGCGAACACGTTTTATGCGGGACCCTACTGTACATAGAACTTAGAGTTATTGGTGACCTAGTATTGCACTCAAGAACATCTTCAAATATTTTTTGGTGAATAAAGCTACGCAAGAGTTTGGCTATTTTTGTCGGGACTTGAGAATTTTGTTGTTGTTGACTCCATCATGTCACTGGACGGGTCTGAGCATAGTGAGGGCACAGTGCGAGAGGCAGGCGAGGAGGTGGAGAAGGTGGAGTTGTTAAGCGGCGTTCGAGTGGTGAACAGTGAGGAGGATGCTCAGATTTTTGGGGGGAAGCCTATGTCGGCGGACCGGGTGTCGGGGCTAGACCGGTACGGACTGCAGTGTGTGGCCACGGTCTTAGGGTTTTCCGGTACTAGCGGTATGTCGAGAAGTGAGCTGGTTGCCTGTGTGCTGGGTGGGGTGCATGGGGTTTCGGGTGGAGTGGGAGCTGGGGCACCTTCGGCCCAGCCCCCATTCCACTCGACTCCTATCATGGCGCCCCCTCGGGCTCCGGAGCCGGGTACGTTCCCGCAGGCCGATGCCCGCAGGCCGATGCCCGCTGGCGGTTGGGTATGCCTCTAGATGATTCACGGGGTGGGTCCCCAATAGTAGCACCCCCTCCTCAAGGTTTGTCTGCCGAGATGTTGTTTCAGCTCGAGCTCGCCAAACTTCAGCAGCAGGCTGAACAGCGAAAGCATGAGGCTGAGCTTGAGCAGCGAAAGGCTGAGCTCGAGCAGCGGAAGCATAAGGCTGAGCTCAGGCAGCAGTCTGAGCTTGAGCAGCGGAAGCTCGAGCTCGAGCAGCAGGAGCGAGAGTCTGAGCGCAAGTTTGAGTCTGAGTATTGTGCCGATGTTGACCTAGAGAAAACTCATGTAGAGGTGACGAGGAACCGGGTCACCCAGGGGGGTCGAGCCCATGACCAGTCCCTGTCGCATCTACTTAAGTTGGTTCCAGTGTTTGACGAGTTGGGAGTTACAGAATTTTTTCTCCGGTTCGAGAAAAAGTGCCAGGAGCACCAATGGCCCGAGGAGAAGTGGGCAGCCCTCGTTTCTTCACGATTGACGGGGAAAGCACTCAAGGCGTATGATGCTTTGCCCCTAGATTCCTGTGTGAATTACGAGTTATTGAAAGAGGCTGTCCTGAGGGCGTATGAGCTACAGCCAGAGACCTATAGGCTGAAGTTTAGGGCGGTTCCAAAAAGAAAGGAGAGTACTTTCCAGGAACACGCTAGAGAGCTGTCAGATGCATTTGAAAATTGGTTAAGGTCGGAGAAGGCAACTACTTTTGATTCAGTAAAACAACTAGTGTTGCTGGAACAATTTTTTAAATGTACTGGCAGTGACTTGACTCTTAACCTTAAAGAAAAGCGACCGAAAACTCTACAAGAGGCGGCTGAGCTGGCTGACCTCAGGTTGTCATTGATTCGCGGGTGCGGGTCTGCACAGAGAGCTGAGGCAGGTAACAAGGGGCGTACCACTCCACCCCCCCGAATTAATGACACAAACAATTACCCATTCAAGAGTACTGTTGCCAATTATGAACCCAAGTCGAAACCCTTCCCGTTTAAGAAAGGCCAGGGCCCTTCCTCACCTCAGAGGAAGTCCATGAGTGAAGTGGAGTTTTTCAAGTGTCATGAGTCATGTCATATTCACGTGTATATCATGCCTACATGTTGTGCAAATGTTTCTGGACGCCATTTTTTATTGTTGTCATTGTTTTCTTCCGAATTTATTACTCGACACTAAACGTGGGGGGAGGGAGGGGGAGGGGGCGGAACTGCCTACTCTCATCTACTGTATTATATGATCGGTCACTCAAACTATTTTACTTGTTCATTTGTTTTTGTTTTGTTTTTTTTCCTGGGGGTGGCCGACTCAAGACAGAGCAAGAACAGGAAAACACAAGACAAAACAGCGAACAAACACAGACAAAACACAAAATTCACACACATCCAGGTCACCCAGGAGAATACCCAGAGACCAGGATCACCAAGGTCGCTCCAGCACTCCCCCGGCCCCCGACCACCCGGAGAGGCTCCGATCTCGGCAGGCAGACATGTAGCGGAGCCAAAGCCACAAGCCCACCCACCACACTTCCAGGCGTACCCTTCATGAAATACAGGAGAAACAAGAGAACCCCAAGAACACCAACAAACAAACAAGAGAGAAACAAGGAGAAACAAGATCGAGAGACAGACAAACACACACCCAAAGAAACAAAGGAGAAAACAACACTACCCACAACAACAACATCAGGGTCAAGGCGAGAGATCCCGACCAGGAAAGAAAATTGTCGCATCGCAACAATAGAAAAAGCCGAACGAAAAAGAGAGAAAAGGGATGAAAGGCAGAGAAAGAAGAAGAAAGGAATACGCCGTGATAATCCCCAAGTCAAGGCCACAGACTCCAGCCAGGAGGGATTACTGCTCCATCACCATAAGGGGACAACGAGCCCCAAAATGGCCGACCCAAGACAGCGACAGGTTGTATATTCACAACCATTCTGAAGACCCTCCATATACACTATGTAAAATACCTAGAATAATTATTGTATTTAATTCTATATATTAACTATGCAACTACCCTCACGAGAGGGATACAAGAAAGCCACTTCGTATCTCTCTACCCCGCGAGGTTATGTAAAACCATGCCCCATATTCTTATCGATTACCCCTCTACCTGACGAGCGTATATGTATGTAACTCCTATACCTATTATTTCTCCTTCTCATGACTAGATGTAGGCGACACCACAGCCTCCTCTCCCATGTAAATAAAACTTATAGGAAGGAAAAACACCTCTATCTTTTCTTTCTCCAATTTTAGCAACTATATACCAGTAAGCCTCAGGTTTTTTGTTGTTCTGTCTACTAAGTATACGTGTGCAGCCATATATTTCACTAGGACCTATATTATTATTGAAATGCACCAGTAACGAAATATGTAATGATCATGTCAGTTCTTCTTTTATTGTATAATCGGTGTAGGTATATTATTAGGTAAGACCAATGTCGCCCACACGGTCATGTACGTATGATGTAACAATCATGTCGCCCAGTACGCATATTACGAAGGTGGTGATCCTTGACATTTTTTATGTATTGATTGTGTATTTAATTATGTAACAGCCATGCCCCACCATATTAATATGACGAAGCGATAATACCTTCATTGTGTATGTTGTTAAGTATGTATAAGCACCAGGCCATCCACACGTTCGTTATGCATGTCTGTGCTTAGGAATATGTCATGATTATGCCAGTTCTGTATTTACTTATGTAACAACCATGCCCCACCATATTAATATGACGAAGGCTATAATACCTTCATTGTGTATGTGTTCATTGTGTATAACTATCATGATTATGTCAGTTCTGTATTTAATTATGTAACAACCATGCCCCACCATATTAACCCTTTCATGTTTTTATGACGCAGAGGTTGCCAGATTAGCAATAATAAATAGAGTTATCTCACTCTTATAATTACCTCTCCAGAATTAGTTTTCTGCCCACAGCTAACTCAAAGACAACTGCAGAAGTTGAAGTAAATAAACTAAAGGTTTCTAAATACCCCTGATGGTAACAAAGGTTTTAAAGTATCCCTAATAGGCTCAAAATTGCATCAAGAACTTGAGAGGGTTAATATTAATATGACGAAGCGATAATACCTTCATTGTGTATGTTGTTAACACCTTACGAGCGGCCTATGCGGTTTATAATATGTAGCCACCAGCGGGGTGTTTTTAGCCAAAATAGGGCTGTTTACGTGATCATTTTCATGCCTAAATAAGACCCAGAACGTAAAACAAGTAAATATCCCTGAAAGGGCATAAACAGAGCTTTCGAATGACACCATAACGATCCTTTTATGATGGCTAGTTTTCTTGCAAAAACCGTGCAACGCGAGTGCAAAAAGCATGTAATTAGGCACTTTCCCCATACAATTCCGTATATAGCGAGTGAGAGAGGGAGGGAGGAGGTGGGATTCGTGTCAGTACGTCCACCGCGGTGGTCTGGAGCAGTCATACGCTCGCTACTCTCCTGCCACCACTTGTCTCTCTCTCTCAGCAACATTACGTCTGAAATTGCCACACGACCTATGTCGAGCGCCGCCACATAGTCCACATTTATTATACTCGACTTATGTGGTGCGCCGACATTTAGGGGTTAAGTATGTAAACACCATTCCATACACACGTTCATTATGCATGTCTGTGCTTAGGAATATGTCATGATTATGCCAGTTCTGTATTAAATTATGTAACAACCATGCCCCACCATATTAATATGACGAAGGCTATAATACCTTCATTGTGTATGTGTTCATTATGTATAACTATCTTTATCCGCGATTTTGTTTCTCTATTCCATTTACAGTGCTCCCCCACTAAATGCGCCTTCAGTAAATGCGGATTCCCTATATGCGGTGGCTAATCATAAATAATATATTTTAAGGACTCTGTAAATGCGGCTCGAAATTCTGTATATGCGGTTTGGCCGTTTTGATTCAAGGGGAAATACGTCCCTTCCCGCCATATTACCGAGTGTCGCCTACCGAAAATGCGGCCGATATCCTCCCTCCCTTCCATCACGCCCAGCATTCCTCTATCTAAATGGTGTTATATTTGTTGTTTTATTTGATATTTCTAATGTAAAGTGTACCTTTCTTTCAGAAATGGTTATTGGGTGGGTTATCGGGTGTATGGTAGGCTAAAAGGGGGTTAGTTCGGAGGGGCTGTCTGACCATAAGCATTTATTCCCATTGATTATTAACTCCACAATATGCGGATTCCGTAAATGCAGCGCATTTACTGGGGGTGCACTGTACTTCCACACATGTTATACGTATTTACCTAATTGTATTTACCTAATTGTAGTTTACAGGAGTTGAGCTAAGCTCGTGTTGTCCCGTCTCTCAGTCTACTTTCATCCAATTTTTTCTTGAAAATATGGATGTTCCTTGCCCATACCACCTCCTCCTCCAGCCTATTCCATTTGTCAATACATCTATAGGGGAAGCTAAACTTCCTGATATCATTCTTGCAGGTAGGTCTTTTTACTTTGTAGCTGTGGCCTCTAGTTATTCCTGTATCCATAATTAATATATCCTCCCTATCCAGCCTCTCCAGCCCTCGGGTGCATTTGTACATCATTATCATGTCTCCCCTCTCTCTCCTCTCTTTTAGACTCGGTAGATTTAATTTGTCAAGCCTCCCTTCATATGGCAGTTCGCTGAGACTTGGAACCAATCTAGTAACTGCTCTCTGGATTCTTTCTAACTTGTGAATATGCTTCTTTAGATGCGGGGACCACACCACTGCTGCATACTCCAATCTTGGTCTAATCATACTTTTTATAATTTTCGCTACCATGGTCTCATCCAAGTAGTTCAGAGCAACTTTCATATTCCCGGCCATTGCATACATTCCGCTAAAGAGCTTGTTAATATGTTTCTCTGGCGACAAGTTATCTTGTATAATCAACCCTAAATCCTTTTCTTTTTCGGCCTTGCTAATTACATTACCTCCCATCCTGTACTCCCAATTTGGTCTATTCACACTTCTTCCCATATTTAACACATGGCATTTACTTATATTAAATTAAATTTTCCACTTGGTGCTCCATTCGTATATTTTATCTAAATCCCCTTGCAGCTCCTCACAACTACTTTTATTTGTTATTTGTCCCATAATTTTTACGTCATCTGCAAACATTGACATGTAGGAGTTTATGCCTATCGGCAGGTCATTCACGTACATAAGGAACATGAGAGGTGCCAACACAGATCCCTGCGGCACACCACTCTCAACTTTCCTCCACGATGAGTAAGTTCCTCCAATGTTGGTCCTCATTTCCCTATCTGTTAAATAGCTCTCCATCGATTTCAGCAAACTCCCCCTGACACATCGTAGCGTCTCAAGCTTAGATAACAATCTCTTATGTGGTACCTTATCGAATGCTTTGGAAAGGTCTAAGTAGACTAAGTAGACAGTCGAAAACTGTGCTTCCGTGCTGACTCCCTGCCTAGGCAAACTCTTTCGTCTCTGTCTATCCTCTAACGTCTTCCCTTCATGCTGGAAGTTTGCTCACATTCAACCTGTCCCAAAGAAGGGTGACCACTCTCAACCCTCCAACTATCGTCCAATTGCTCTTATCTCTTGTCTTTCTAAAGTTTTTGAAACTATTCTTGCTTCCAAATTTCTTAAGCATGTCTCTTCTCATAATCTGCGCTCAGATCGCCAGTATGGCTTCCTTAAGGGTCGCTCTACTGGTGATCTTCTTTCATATCTTACTAACTCTTGGTCATCCTCCTTTCGGGACTTCGGTGAGACTTTTTCTATTGCACTAGACATATCGAAAGCCTTCGATAGAGTCTGGCATAAATCTTTAATTTCTAAACTACCCTCCTTCGGTTTCTATCCCTCCTTCTGTGCCTTTGTCTCTAATTTCCTTTCCGGCCGTTCCATAGCCACGGTTGTGGACAGCCATTGTTCACTTCCTCACCCTATAAACTCCGGTGTTCCTCAGGGCTCTGTCCTATCTCCTATTCTCTTTCTAATTTTTATAAATGATCTCCTTAACTGTACCTTAATTCCCATCCATTCATACGCAGACGACTCACCCTTACACTACTCCATTAGTTTTTCAGAACGCCCCAGCCAGCAATCCCTCAACGACAAACGTAATGAAGCCATAGAACTCTTAAATTCTGATCTAAATACTATTTCCAATTGGGGCAGAGAAAACCTTGTTAACTTTAATGCTTCCAAAACCCAATTTCTCCATCTATCTACCCGTCAGGATCTCCCAGCGGACTATCCCTTATTCTTCAACAATACAAAAATCAACCCTTCATCTTCTCTCAATATTCTTGGTGTCTCTTTTTCTTCTGCTCTCATTTGGAAGGACCATATTACCAGTCTTGCTAAGGCAGCCTCCCAGAAGCTGGGTGTGCTCAACTGCCTTAGGGGGTTCTTTTCCCCTGCACAGCTTCTTGCTCTGTACAGGGGCATAGTGCGCCCTTGTATTGAGTATTGTTCACATGTGTGGGGAGGTTCCTCTCACACCGCTCTCCTAGACAAAGTTGAAAGGAAGGCCTTTCGTATCATTAACTCCCGTCCACTCACCAACTCTCTGCAATCTCTCTCTCTCCGCCGCAATGTTGCATCTCTCTCACTATTCTATCGCTACTATAATAATCAGTGTTCCTCAGAGCTATCCCAGTGCATACCACCTCCTTTACGTAGGGCACGTGGTACCCGTCTTGCAACTCAATCCCAGCCCTACTCTGTGCAACTCTCCAACCCAAGAGTGAAACGTTACTCTCAAACTTTCTTCTACTCAACAGCTGAGCTCTGGAACTCTCTCCCAGAATCAGTCTTTCCCTCTTCCTATGACTTAAATTGCTTCAAACTCTGTGTGTCCAGGCATTTTGGCTCGAACGTCCCTTGGTTTTGGCCCTGTCACTCTTTCAACTATGGGGGAGGCACTCGCTATAGGCAGTTATGCCTTTTGCCTCCCTCAATCACATAGCAAAAAAAAAAAAAAAAACGCAGTCCACCCATCCGCCTCTTTCTTGGAGTACATCTATCACCCTACTGTAATTACATAGCAAACTGGTAACACAAGATGTCCCTTCTCTGAATCCAAATTGCTTTGGGGTTATTATCTTCTTTCTCTCCAACATTTTCATCCATCTCTTCCTAATTAGCTTTTCACAAATCTTGCATACAATACTAGTAAGTGAAACTGGTCTATAGTTTAAAGGGTCCACAGGGTTTCCATTCTTGTATATCGGAATGATATTAGCTCTTTTCCATTCAACAGGAACCTGTCCTTTATCTAAGGAAGCTTGAATTATGTCCCTCACTGGCTCCACTAATTGCTCTGCAACTGTCTTGTCAACAACGATCTTCTAGTATACAAAACACATTATCAACTCTGCGTAAGCAGAGTTTGGTATCACCCCCCCCCGTATAGTGGGTACCACACGAAAAAAATGTCTGTCGTCGTCGTCGTCCGTCTGTCTCGGAACTCCTCCTAGACCGTTGGACGGATTTTCACCAAATTTCACACGAACATTTGTTGCGTGAATGCAAAAGTCAGTCAAAAAATATTTTTTGAATTTTTGCAATAGTTTTGATTTTAGGTCCAAAATATGGTTTTGCCCCCCCCCCCCCCCCCCCCCCCCCCCAGCAATGATGGCGTTCTTAGTGTGTGATCAGTAAGAACGCATTCGGTCTGGGAGCGAAAACATCTCGCTACGTATTTGCTAGGTTAAGTTAGTTTAGTTGGCATTAGAAGTGATGGTAGTAATATTTGGAATTATGGTGATAGTAGTGATAATGGTGATAGTAGTAGTGATGATGGTTGTAATTGTATTGATGATGATGACAGTAGTGATGATGATGACAGTAGTAGATATGATGGTGGCAGTAGTAGATATGATGGTGGCAGTAGTAGTAATGATGGTCATAATAGTAGTGATGATGGTGACAAGTAATGATGGTAGTGACGATGGTGTGAGTATTAGTGATGATGGTAAGTAGTAGTGAGGATGGTGAAATTTGTAGTGATGATGACGATAGTTGTGGTGATGAAGTTCATAGTAATGGTGATGATGGCAGTAGTAGTGATGATGGTGACAGTAGAATAAATTATGGTAATATTTGTGACAATAGTAATGATGATGGTTATAGTAGTAGTGATGATGTTAACAGTAGTAATTATGATTGTAAGATGGTGGTGATGATATTAGTAATGATGGTTGATAGTTGTAGTATCAATGATGATAGTAGTGATTAAGATGCTAGTGACAATGGACAGTGATGATGGTGAGAGTAGTAGTGATAATTGTAATTGTAGTAGTGATGATGATCATAGTAATGGTGATGATGACTACTCGTGATGATTGTGGCAGTTGTAGTGATGATGGCAGTTGTAGTGATGATGGCAGTAGTAGTGATTATGTTGCTTGTGATTGATGATGGTATTAGTAGTGATGATGGTAACCCATCGCAGAGTTGGGTATGCCGTTTTGATTTTGGGCAAAACGGCACGTCTACTTTATTTATATAGTGCAACAAGAACTACATACGTATAACTAATTATTTCTGGCCACCCAGGATTTAATATAGTTGTAGTTGTTGTTGTTGTTGTTGTTCCCTAAGCTGCCTGGCCGAACAGCCCCGAGTCCCTGAGGAAGGCCATGGCCACAATCGGGCTTTCCCACAGAGCTCTCATTGAGTGTAGATTGTGTTGTTGGCGTAAGTGGTTGTGTGAAATGCAGTCTTCTATGATGTGTTTAATGGTATGGGGTGCTGTGTTACATCCTGGGCAGACGTCGACGACGGAGTCATCCAGTCTCTTCTGATAGCTCAGGAGAGCTGGATGGTGTCCGCATCTCAGCCTGGCCAGGTGGACTCTGTCCTCGCGAGGAAGGGAGGATTCGGAAGGATGGATTTCGGGAGGTCGTGCTTGCAGCTGCGTGTTGTCTGTGAGTGAGTGGATGGATCGGCGAGAGATGTGAGTATGGATGTGCTTCTGGAAGTTGGTTCGGGGTGGACAGGGAGGGAGAGAGGATAGTTGTTGTTGTTGTTGTTTTTCCCCAAGCTGCCTGGCCGAACAGCCCCAAGGCCCCGAGCAAGGCCAAGGCCACAACCGAGCGCCCCCACAGAACACTCCCCGCCGACCACAATAAAGCCTGGGTGACCGAAGCCACTCCATGGCGGGGAGCTGAGGAGGGCGCGGAAACGCCCGGGAAACCAAATCCCCACCCAGGGCCCTGTGCCCCTCAGCAATTAAGAGGATAGTAATTGTGTGTGATACTGTGTGCTGGGTGTTGTTTTGATATTTCTTGGTGTCTGTGGGTGTGTTGCCATGTAGTTTAGTGGGTGGTCCTAGTTCGTGGAGGCTGCTGCCAGGAATTGAGTGCCTCTCATGTCCAGATGGTCTTTGACTTTGAGGATTTTGGTTTCTTGATGTAGGTGATCTGTGGGTGCAGTAGCTGTGCAGCCTGTAATGATCTTCAGGGCTTTGTTTTGAATAGTCTGTAAAGTCTTATGATGTGTTTCAGCTAGGTTAGAAGCCCAAGTTGGGCTTGCGTATTCCATCACTGATCTTATGTATTGCTTATATACTGTGGAGCTGGTTTCTTTGTTGTGTCCAAATTTTGTGTGAGCAAGTGACATGAGGGCGTTAAGTCTGGGTGTCAGTTCTTTTTAATATTTGTGGTGTGCTGTTTGAATGTCATATGAGTATCATATGTTACTCCTAGGATTTTGGGTGTGTGTGTATGTGTTAGGGGTGTGTTGTTTATGGTGAGTTGAGGGATATATTCGTTTTCTCCTGTCCAGCTTGTGAGCAGGGTTGTGGTGGATTTGGCTGGAGCTAGATTAAGTCTGTTTTTAGTGCACCAGCCTTGTAGTGTGTTGAGATAGGGTTGAAGGAGATCTGTTGCTCTGTTTGGGTCATGGTGTGTGCATGTGAGTGTTATGTCATCTACATAGGAGGCTAAGTTTATTTGGGGAGTATTGGGTGTAGTTATATCGTGCATATACAGATTGAAGAGTGCGGGCGATAGGACGGATCCTTGTGGGACTCCGTTTGGAAAGTTTCTGATTCTATATGACTGACCGGCAAAAGATACGTGTGCACATCTGCCTGCTAGGAAGTTGGCCAGCCACCTTTTTGTGTTGTTGTGCATGTTTGTGTTGTAGATTTTGTTTGTTAGGTTGTGGCGGGGGATGGCATCGAAGGCTTTACTAATGTCGAGTGTGGCTAATAATGATCTGTGTGGTGGTCTAGTTGAGTTGATGCCGTCAAAAGCTCTTTGTCTAAGGTCTGTGAGAAGAGTGTTTGTGGAGTGCAGTGGCCTAAAGCCATGTTGTGTTGGAGCTAGGGGTAGGTCGGGTGTAATTAGTTGGGTGACCGGTCACTTCAACCAGTAGACCATTTCAACCAGTAGCTCTCAACCAGTACCAAATCAACCAATTCGGCTAGGTTAGGTTAGTACTATATTTTGGCACTGGTTTGGTTGGTCTGGGTTAATTTGGCAATGGTTGAGAGCTACTGGTTGAAATGGTCTACTGGTTGAGATGACATGGAACCAATTAGTTGTAATACTAGGCGTTCCATGACTTTGGAGGGGGTGCAAAGGAGTGTGATGGGGCGGTGCGAGGAGGGTAGCGTGGGGTCTTTGTTGGGTTTGGGGAATGTGATGATGATACCATGCTTCCAAATGTCTGGTATTGTGTTGTGTGAATAACTGTAGTTTGATATGTTGTGTATGTTGTGTTGTTTGATGAAGTGTGAGAGTTCGTGTTTCTTTGTGTTGATTGTGTTTCTTTGTGTTGATTGATATTAGTGTCTTATCTAACCTAATACAAATATTGAAAGACGAAGGCCTCCCTACCTTTCGATACTTTACTATCTTAGACATCTTGCTTAGTACTTAACTCACAGAGATCTAGGAGAGAAAGACCTGTGGAGTTGAAATAGTGGACCCGTAACTATATACGGATAACTGATTATTTCTGGCCACCCAGAACTTGAATATAGTTATCCATATTAGTTTCTAATCTAACCTAACAAGAATATTGAAGGACGCAGGCCACCCTACCTTTCAATACACTTGTTGTTGTTGTTGTTGTTGTTGTTGTTCCCCAAGCTGCCTGGCCGAACAGCCCCAAGGCCCCGAGCAAGGCCACAACCGAGCACCCCCACAGAACCCTCCCTGCCGACCACAATAAAGTCTGGATGACCGAAGCCACTCCAATGCGGGGAGCTGAGAAGGGTGCGGAAACGCCCTGGAAACCAAAGCCCCACCCAGGGCCCTGTGCCCCTCAGCAATTATGAAGAGAAAGTTGAGGGGCAAAGGAAAAATGTGACGCTTTGGCTTCCAATCTTGGTAGATTGGGAGGTCAATCCACGGAAGAGACGCCGTCACTTGAGATCTAGAAAATATATAAGTAAAAGGAACAGTCAAGAGTAAGCTATGGGTATGGCAGAGATCGCTCAGTTCTCACTCTGATAGACCAGCCCATCACCATGTGTTAGAAGGGTCTATGCGAGATACTCTCAGGAGCACTTAGCATGCATAGATCCTAGGCACATTTTGTCTGTGGCAATCCACCAGGATTTGTGACTAAAAGGGTAAAACCGCCTGAGTTCTTTGAACCTCTTAAAAAGATTAGAGACTGTCAAGAAGAGTTCCTTGTATTGACTCCTCTTGCGTTGGTCCGATGGTGAGTTAATCCGGCCTCAGACTGAAACATAACATTTCATATCCTAGCCCCAAGAGTACCTGAACGGAACCTCATCACCGGTTGATGGCCCATCTGTAACTTCTTCACACGACTGGGCCCCCTGGACGGCCCACAGAGCAGCCCAGGAACCCTCAACGACAACAGATCGAGAACCTAAGAAGATAACCCAACAGTGCACTATTAATTATCATTTGTATCAGTGCGGAGATACCTAACCACAAGATCACTTGCTCACCTGTGCTCCCCCTTAAGTTATTTGCTAACAATGACGAGTGTTTTAAGTTCGATTCCTAGAGCTCCCTGTTCATTGCCAAAAAATTCATACCAGTAAAAGTTACTACGAGATAATTATCACAACAATATTTACCCTCAGCCACATAACGAGTACAGTACTTCCTAATTGGGAGATTATGGTATAGATATTCTGAGATCCCAAAAGCTTGCAGGATAGGTCGTAAAGTAAATTAATCTCAGTGACGAGTTCCAGCACCGTACATTAACAGTAAAATAAGTATACAATTCTTGTTGTCTACTCACTCTCTCATATTTCGTGAAAACCAAGACCGAAAGTTAGCTACATGTCAAAATAAATAACTAAGCATCAGGCATAAGCAACGAACTTCACAATATACTTATGAGAACTTAACCAGTGCCCCTCGAGTGACTCTCTTCTAACCTTGTATTTTGTGCTTATCTCAGAAGAATAATACCTGAGCGTTGAAAGTGGTAGTGCACGCTCCATCTAGATCCACGATCGTGCTAGGAGAATTGAAAGATCAAACTTGATACTGAATCTCTTGCTCCTTTTTATGTTTTATTCAAAGTGAATTAATTCTTTTTCTATTCCAGTGAGTGCTAATTAAATAAAGCTGTATTACGAACCACATTCCGAAATTATATCTACAGTACGTGTTCTATCGATTCCTTATATGCATGTGCATGAAACCTGATATTCCAGTCTCGAAGAACTCGCCTCAATCAATCGATAATCCTGTATAAAATCAGGGCATAACACTTCATATTAATCGTCTCCCCGGGCCAGGCGCCTGATGGAATATGTATTATCTAGTCCAACTTGCGCCCGACCCCTTCCCCCAAATGACCATGTGTTCACTCAACTATTCACAAGCATTCTCCATTTATTCCTGTTTATTACCACTTCCTTTGCCTGATCTACAGTATAGTCATTCCTCTATCATCCAAAGCTTGTCTTACACAGTCTCTCCATCTCAATGGGGGTCTTCCTGCCCTTCTATCTCCCCTTGTATCCAACTCATATATTCTCTTTGTAAGCCTTTCATCTCCCATTCGTTCAACATGACCATACCAGCTCAGCACCCTTCTGTCCACTCTGGCTGACAAATGTTCCTGTTGCCCCACTCTCCTACGTATCTCTTCATTCCTCAATCCGTCTCTACGAGTAACTCCACACATACTCCTCAAGCAGCTCATCTCGATCACATCCAGCTTTCTTCTCTCCTTTTTCTTCATCGCCCATGTCTCAGCCCCATACATCACTGTTGGCACAACAATTCCTTGATACATTGCACTTTTTACTTTCATTCCGAGATTGCTCGTCTTCCACATACTTCCCATTGCTCCGAAAACTTTCCTTCCTTCACACACACTCTGTTTTACCTCCATTTCCATACCTCCACTCCTGCTTATCGTTCCTCCTAGATATTTAACCCTCCGTTCCCGGATGGGCTCTTGAACGCCCATAAAAAAGCATGTAACAGGTACCCGGAAGGCCTCTTAAACACCCATGACGTCACAGCCTGTGAGCTTGCTGTGCGAGGCGTCGGTCCGACGCATGTAAACAACAGCCGGCTGGACCGACGCTCCGCATCTCCGGCCACAAGAAGGAGAGCGTCGCTTGTTCGTGTGTGCCTGTATGCTGTTGTTAAGTATCGAAAAGTGGTGTAAAGTGGCTGTTTTGGCCATAAAGTTATCTCCAATGAAATCATCATCACAGCTCACCCAGTTGACTTAGAGAGCTCTACTTAATGCCATTCTACAGGTAAATAACACAGCTACGCTTGGGGATGCGCGGGAATGCGGGAAGCAGTCTGATTAACGAATATACGGTAGCCTAGCCTAGACGTTTTTCGGCCAAAACACCCGGATTTCGAGGAATATATATATAATACATAGCCGGGGCTGGAGGGTTAAAACACTCTACTTGTTCCAATATTTCCCCATCCAACCTCACATCTAGATTCACCCTATGATCACCCCTATTACACACCATTATACAATAAATACAAAAATATAAAAATACAAAAAATAAATAAAATAAAATAAAATAGAGGAAAATAAAATAAAAAAATAGGAAAAGTGGGGATTAGGCCTGAGCATATAGATAGATAGATTTGTTAATTTACATATTTTCGAAAGTATATTCTATGGGTGGCTCTTTTTGTAGGCCAATTTTGCGCCAGGACGGCTGGGTGCCTGGGACTAGTTTGTGTGGCTCTGCGTTTGAAATTTCAGCCCGGCACTATCCTGTGTGTCGTGTGTGTGTGAAGGAAATGCCTGGCACCCGCGTAGATGTCAAACGAGAATTTTATTTTTTATTTTTATTTTTCTGTTTTGTTATACATTTTATCACTAATTCTCCTTTACATACATACAAGCGGAAACTCACTTCCTACGGTGATTTGTAGTACGATACTACTGGAGATTTCACTTAAATTCCTAGGAATAGCGCATAATTCTGACTATCGACGTCTGTGGCAGCTCTCAGGTCAGATTTCCAAGGGCAGGACCCCGCTATGGGTGGATGGGACTCGTTAGCCTTGGTAGGCAACTCATCTAGGGGAGACAACCTTATACAAATCCGGGTGGATGGGATTCGTCAGCCTTGGTTGGCAACCTGTCTAGGGGAGTAAACCTGATACAAATCCGTACTGCTTACCTAAGGGTAAGGCAGGTTAGTGGATGGATTAGCCGAACACCACTGTAGAAAAATAGTGCTAACAAGATACACAGAGAGCCTCGGAGTCGGACGGATCCTAAATTGAGTGGTCATTCCTGTAAGGTCTTCACTAAACTGGCTCGGGTTGTCCCTCTCACAGGGAATGGGTCCGCTTGGGGGCATTCTGTGTATGGCCACCCTCGTAAGGGGAGTAAGGCGTCCGGCAATAGATAGATAGATAGATAGGTAGGACCCCGCTTGGGTCGCCCGATACCTGCCTTATAAAAAAAACGTTACACTTCACTAAAACAGGCATTTTTATCCACTTTCACGGTCTTAACCCTCCGTTCCCGGATGGGCTCTTGAACGCCCATAAAAAAGCATGTAACAGAAACCCGGATGGTCCCTTAAACACCCATGACGTCACAGCCTGTGAGCTTGCTGTGCGCGGCGTCGGTCCGACGCATGTAAACAACAGCCGGCTGGACCGACGCTCCGCATCTCCGGCCACAAGAAGGAGAGCGTCGCTTGTTCTTGTGTGCCTGTATGTTGTTGTTAAGTATCGAAAAGTGCTGTAAAGTGGCTGTTTTGGCCATAAAGTTATCTCCAATGAAATCATCATCACAGCTCAACCAGTTGACTTAGAGAGCTCTACTTAATGCCATTCTACAGGTAAATAACACAGCTACGCTTGGGGATGCGCGGGAATGCGGGAAGCAGTCTGATTAACGAATATACGGTAGCCTAGCCTAGACGTTTTTCGGCCAAAACACCCGGATTTCAAGGAATATATATATAATACATAGCCGGGGCTGGAGGGTTAATTTAACTTTTGTTGCACTCGATCTATTCACTATGCCGAAATACACACCCTTACGAGGAATTGTCTATTTATATCCATAAGAGCCGTGGGAAATTGTCTTTTGCCGAGGAGCGCGAGAATTCCCGCCCACACACTACCACCTATTGCGTGCGTTCCGCAAGACCGGAACTGTCAGCACAGTCAAGGCATGCCAGTGTACCCGACCAAGAAGACGGAGGTCTTCCACAAGAAGAGAGGCCCCATCCTCTCTATCCACTGGCATGACCAGCGGAAGGTCAACCTCCTCAGCACATGCCACAAGGCAGAGATGGTCGCCACAGGGAAGGTGGACAGGAAGACCAAAAACCCCGTCCAGAAACCAGCTGCTGTCCTGGACTACAGCTCACAGCTGTCAACACCTCGCAGCTGCTCTCTGACAATGAGTTACCTTGTTTGAAGTGCATAGGAGTGTCTAAGTGTTGTCCCGAATAGTTATATGAGCATTTCATAAGTAATTAGATGCTTTATGAGCATTTAAAAAGTAATTAGATATTCCAAGTAGTTGAAAATATGGATTAATTAAAACAGTTCCTGGAGTGAGAAGGGATTCGTCGGGCGATTTTTTTGTGTATAGGCTAGCAGACGACCACCTCGCGATGGCGGGAAGGCGTGAAAGCCTAGCTGGTGATGAGGAGAACTTCGAGTTCGAAGGCTTTACCACCGAGGACAAGGATGATCAGTTGGCATGTATGAAAAAACAGTTGATGGGTCTTGTGAGATGGAGGGGAGTGATGGAAAATTGGAGGAAGGAGTTAGGGGCAAAAGTAGAAGTTTTGTCCGATATGTGCGGCGCTGGTAGCGGGGTGGATAGGCCTAGGCCAGTAAGTGACAGCCTTGAGGCCGTGATGGCCAGAGTAGACGAGTTAGCGGCGGAAAATGTGGCACTCAAGGCTCAGCTTAAGGAATATGAGGGCCACCTGAGTGAGTTAGTAATTAGTGAGGTGAAAAATGAGTGGACAAGGGTAGAGAGTGCAAAGGCCCTTGAAGAAATTGTGAAGGAGCAGAAGGATGAGAGAGAAAAAGAAAAGAAAGAGTTTGAAAAAAATGTAGTGCAAGTTTTAAAGAAGAAAGAGAAGGTAGTGAGAGAGACGATAGAGGTAAGTGTGTAATAATCTTTGGAGATGTGGAAGAGCACCTGGCAGATATGAAGGTAAGAAAGGAAAGTGATGATGAGAAAGTCAAGGGGATACTGGAATACTTAGACGAGGGTTATGGATGGGTAAAAGAACTGGAGGAGGTGAGAAGGTTAGGAAAATATAAGAAGTCCGAGATGAGACCACTAAGAGTAGAACTTAAGTCTAGGTCAACGGCAGAAGCAGTAGCCAATGTAAGCTGGAAATTAAATTCGACAGAGCTGAAGCATATAAGGGTAAAAGAGGACCTAAGTGTAGAAGAACGAGAACAGTTAAGGGAACTACAAGCTATGGCTGATGAAGAGAATGGAAAGTTGTCTGAAGAGCAAAAGAAGAAATTTGTCTGGAGAATAAGGGAAGGGAAATTAAGGAAGTGGTACATCAGGAGCCACCAAGAACCGAAAGTAAGAGGAGTGATAATGAAAGAGGCAGAGAGACAAGTACCAAGTCGAAGCAAGGAGTCGGAGCGAGAGATAATGCAGGGAGCGGGGGACCGGAGAGAGAGTCAGGACATGGTGGAGAAGATGGAACAGGGGGAGAGAGAGGGGGTACAGGAGATTGTGGAGGGGGGGGGGGGGGAGAATAGAACTAGTAGGGAATGTGGAGTTAGGTCAGGGAAGGGATGGAGGAGGTGAACCTGGTAGGAGGCAAAGAGGGAAGAGAAACAAGGAGAAGGATTCCAATATACTGTGCTACTACACTAATATAGATGGAATAAACAGTAAAAAGGTGAAGGATATAATGTATGGAGATATGATAGAAAGGGAAAAAGGGGAGGTGGAGTGGCAGTATTAGTTAAGAACCCTATGACAGCAAAGCAAGTGGAGTTAAATAATGACAAGGCAGAAATAATGGCAGTTGAACTCAATGATATATAGAAGGAAAAAAGCTAGACATAGCAGTAGTTTACATGCCACCAAAGACCAGAGCATGGAGGGAGTTAGAGTTTGTGGAGATGGTCGAGGATATCATTCAGTCGTTGAGAAGATTGCTTTTGAGAAAGAATAGATTGATCTTGGTGGGAGATTTCAACTGTGGTGAGATTAATTGGGAATCGGGAGATGCAGGGCCAAATCAGAGATCCTGGGGAAGTCGGCTATTAGAGTTGGTTACGGAGAATGTACTTGCACAACATGTGAAGGAGAATACTAGAATGAGGGGTAATAACGAACCTTCTAAACTCGATCTGATTTTTACAAAAGATCCTCACAAAATTAGTGATATAAACTATCTATGTCCTGTAGGCAAAAGTGATCACCTATTAGTGAAATGGAAGTTGATCTCGAGTAATGCCAATAGATTAGACAATAGCTATATAAATGATAGACTAAATTATAGTAAAGCTGATTATGTATCCTTGAAAAGATATTTAGAGGGAGTAGATTGGGATCTAATTTTGAAGGAACAAGATGTAGCCTACAAGGTAAATATAGTAGGTTCCTCGAAATTTATAGAGAAGGAACCAATCTGTTTGTCCCAAGATATAAAACTGGAAATTTTACTAAGCAGAAAGATTGGTTTAATTTGAAATGCAAAAGAGCTTTGGATAGGTGGGATGCAGCTTGGGCTAGATTAAGAAGAAGAAACACAGAGAGTAATCGGAATAAATATAAACAGGAGAGGAACAAATATGTTAACATAATTAGGCAAGTTAAAATGAACTATGAAAAGAACATAGTAAATAAATGTGAAAGTGACCCTAAATTGTTTTATAAAGAGTATATAAACAGTTAAGTTGAAGGTAAAGAAACAAATTACTAAATTAAGAGTACTGTAGATGCTAGGACGTATGAAAATGTATCGGACATGTGTGAGGTAATGAATAACAAATTGGGGTGGGTTTTTAGTAGAGATGAAAGTTTTGACGAACCACAGGCGGGACTACTGGAGAGTGGTCTTAGCAAGATTGAAATAACTAGAGATGAGCTGTTATCTACGATGAGAGGACTTGAAGTAAGGAAAGCTATGGGACCGGATGAAGTGTCTGTCTGGGTTTTAACCCTTCCTACCCGGGCTGCCTTTGGTAAGGACAGCACGAAAGAAGGGCAGCTACCCGGTATGCCTTATCTAAGGCATGAGCTTAACAGCCTAATTAAGCTTGGTCCGAACGCCGTACGTACGACCTATGTCAACAAACCCAAGCGTTCGTCACCGCACCTCCCAAAACAAGAAGGAGAAGACTCCTCAATGTTATTGTTCTGACGTCATGACGAAATTAGTGTCTAAAATGCCCCCATATTGGCAACATCTCTGCAATATTGGCTCCACTGAAATCGTCATCACAACTGAACCAGTTGACTTACAGAGCTCTACTAAATGCCAAAATACAGATTGAAAACCGCACTACGATTATAGATGAGTGGGAAAGTTCTAGCAGTGAAAATAAACATAAATACGGTAGCCTAGGCATAGACGTTTTTCGGCCATATCGCCCGGGTAGGGGCGACCGTCATTAGCTAAGACAGCCCGGGGAGGAAGGGTTAAAGGAGTGTGCACCTTAGATAAAGGACAGGTTCCTGTTGAATGGAAAAGAGCTAATATCATTCCGATATACAAGAATGGAAGCCCTGAGGACCGTTTAAACTATAGATCAGTTTCACTTACTAGTATTGTATGCAAAATTTGTGAAAAGCTAATTAGGAAGAGATGGATGAAAATGTTGGAGAGAAATAAGATAATAACCCCAAAATAATTTGGATTCAGAGAAGGGACATCTTGTGTTACCAGTCTGCTATGTTACTATAGTAGGGTGATAGATGTACTGCAAGAAAGAGGCGGATGGGTGGACTGCGTCTACTTAGACCTTTCCAAAGCATTCGATAAGGTACCACATAAGCGATTGTTATCTAAGCTTGAGACGATAGGATGTGTCAGGGGGAGTTTGCTGAAATGGATGGAGAGCTATTTAACAGATAGAGAAATGAGGACCAACATTAGAGGAACTTACTCATCGTGGCGGAAAGTTGAGAGTGGTGTGCCACAGGGATCTGTGTTGGCACCTCTCATGTTCCTTATGTACGTGAATGCCGATAGGCATAAACTCCTACATGTCAATGTTTGTAGACAACGTAAAAATAGTGAGACAAATAACAAATAAAAGTAGTTGTGAGGAGCTGTAAGGGGATTTAAATAAAATATACAAATGGAGCACCAAGTGAAAAATTAAATTTAATACAGTAAACTTCCGTTAATCCGAAGGGCAGCGGACCAGCCCTCGTTCGGATTAGTGGATTTTTTGGATTATCGGACTTTACCCCTATGAACCTGTGTATTAATGGCCTGACGAAAACATTGAGGCATTAGGC
This sequence comes from Lithodes maja, assembly GCA_037953745.1. Taxonomy (NCBI): domain Eukaryota; kingdom Metazoa; phylum Arthropoda; class Malacostraca; order Decapoda; family Lithodidae; genus Lithodes; species Lithodes maja. The sequence goes on from JBAKBP010005437.1 coordinate 48,798, forward strand.
CACCCAAATGACACACACACATATCATATGTTCATGAAATCACTTCAAAAGTTTACCATTGTCATTGTAGCCTATTACCTACTTCAAAACATTCAGATTAATGGTCAAAGGAATCTGCTGATATAAACGTAAACACCATATGTCCGCATCGTCTACTAGCGAGTTTGTCTTGCTCTTGAAGATCAGATCAGATGTGGTTCGGGAAGTAATGCCTTAACAACGGCACTTCCCTGAGAGGTTCTTGTAATTTTCTTTTTGTGACGTGCTCTGTTATATTATATTGTATTGAAAGCACCCTTGTCTTGTTGTCTTGAAAGCACCCTTGGGACGCTCCGATCACTGAACTATAAATAGTAGCGTATCGGAACGTCCAAAGGTGCGTTTTCAAGCTCAAGACTGAATGCGCTTGCAGAAAATGCGGTGCAAGCCAGTAGCGCATCGGAGCGTCCCAAGGATGCGTTCAAGAGCAAAACAAACTCTCTAGCAGACGATGTGGTGTTTACGTTTATATCAGTAGCTTCCTTTGACCATTAATCTGAATGTTTTGAAGTAGGTAATAGGCTACAATGACAATGGTAAACTTTTAAAGTGAATTCATGAACATATGATATGTGTGTGCTCCATTATGTGTCATTTGAGTGGACTAATGCCTCAAAAAGGTGACTTTGGGACTTCTTGAAATTCGGACCATCGGGTGAATTCGGATTTGGCCTCAAATTGAAAAATTCGGACTATTGGGAGATTCGAATCATCGGTCGTCGGATTAACCCTCCAGCCCCGGCTATGTACAGTATTATATATATATTCCTCGAAACCCGGGTGTTTTGGCCGAAAAACGTCTAGGCTAGGCTACCGTATATTCGTTAATCAGACTGCTTCCCGCAATCCCGCGCATCCCCAAGCGTAGCTGTGTTATTTACCTGTAGAATGGCATTAAGTAGAGCTCTCTAAGTCAACTGGTTGAGCTGTGATGATGATTTCATTGGAGATAACTTTATGGCCAAAACAGCCACTTTACACCACTTTTCGATACTTAACAACAACATACAGGCACACACGAACAAGCGACGCTCTCCTTCTTTTGGCCGGAGATGCGGAGCGTCGGTCCAGCCGGCTGTTGTTTACATGCGTCGGACCGACGCCTCGCACACCAAGCTCACAGGCTTTGACGTCATGGGTGTTTAAGAGCCCTTCCGGGCAGCTCGTGTATGCTTTTTTATGGGCGTTCAAGAGCCCTTCCGGGAACAGAGGGTTAAAGGACTTTTACTGTATAAGTAAATGTCATGTGTTAAATTTATTAGTGGCCCCTCCATCATTGACGAACATGCCTATTACATAAGGCATCCTCTTCAAACACTAATCCGCCGTAGTTTGAATCTACCACGCAGAGCATTTAAAAACTGAGGAGCCTTCATCATGAGCGCACGCGACCTCACTCATGGCTTCAGTCATTATGAATTGGGTTCTCACTACGAAAAAACTTCGTAAAAAATAAAAACAAAAAGAAAATAAGAATAACTATCTAATAAGCTTTCCATCATATCGTGGATGTACTTGTGTGGATCTCTGACCAGACGCTGATTCAGGCGTCATTCCTCCTTCTCTGCTCTGCGCTCAGCCTGCCCGGACGTGTCTCCCCACGCTCCGCTGGTTCCGCATTTGTTGCGTCCCTAGTGAGTTTTTTCTCATTTGTTTACTCCGGGATGTATCGAGTAAGGTTAGGATATGCGTAGCAGGAGTGTCCTGGGCTGGTTGCCCGCAGTGCAGTGTATTTTGAGTCGTGTGTTTGGGGCATCTATTTCGGATGTACCCTCGTGGTCCTGTTGTGGACATGTGAACTTTTTCACAGTTAGTTAGCTTGTGATGCAGGCGGCTTTCATTACGCGTTAATCTTTGCTGCCTTTTATCTTTCTGATGAGGTAAGCTTTGCTTACTGACGTTCCCTGTGTATTTTTCTTCACTTAGTGAAGTTTTTTCTGGGTCCCGAGTCAGTCTTCCCTTTGCCGGAAGTTTTTGCTACAGTGGTGTGTTGGCGGTGGTTCCTGTTGTGATATTTCCAGTGTTTTGTGTATATTTCAACATTTCCTATGCCGTCTACTTAGGCCTAGCCAGCCGCTCGTAGCTTTGCCACATGTACAAGTGTTATTGTTTATTATGTATAAATATGCCCTACTGTGTCATGTGTTTCCTGGTTTAGTTGTGTATTGGCTAATTCCACGGATTATTGTGTGGACTTAGGTTAGTCGTGCGTGGCTTCCCTCGTGTCCAGTGTACGTTCAGATGGTGTCTGATCGGGGTGGGTTTCCTTCCGGCGGGTTTTTTCTCGGTTTCACCATGAAAAAAATCCGGCCGAGAGCCGTGTTGGGCCACACGTGGTTTTAACACAGGCTTGTGTCCCCGGCGATGAGGTGTCTGTGGCTCTCCAGGACTGCGTCTCTGTTGGTGCCTGGTTTCAGGCCCCCTTTGATTCCCGGCGGATTGGCTGTTCCCATCTATAAAACTTTGTTCTTGCGAACATACGTTATGTAGTTTTTCTACCAGGTTTTACAAAACCACATGAAAAATCTAGCTGTTGTTAAGGGCTTTCCTCCCCGGCGATCTTTTACAAAGAAGTGGGGACAGGAACTTATGGGGTTAACGTTTTGACATCTCACCCCCCATCCAAATTCAAATCCAAAATTGAATCTTGAGACAGTCACCACCAGAAAGACTATAATCGCCATGCTAGACCGATATTATGTCAGAGGGTATTCTTCACTTTCTTCAAAAGATTTGTTTAGATATTCTGAACCCCGCCGCGTAGCGAGCTGTGATCGTTGTGTCATTACATCTCGTTATCCGGTGGGTTATTAACACTTGTGTGCGAACATGTTGGATTAACCTTATGAGCATTAATTCCTGGAAATTTTCTTTTTTTTCCAGAGCTGGGCTCCGGCGGACCAATACAGACCCGGCGGTAGTTTTCCCCACCAGTCTCTGTCATGGCTACCGTGGCCCCAGTCTTTGCTTTATGCACTACCCCTGCTTGTGCTGGTATCCCTATTTTTGCGCATACCCTTTGCATAAGGTGTGTTAAATGTCTAGACCGTTCAAGGGGTCTCTGGGTTATGCGTAATTGTTCTTTTTGCTCCCAATTAGCTGTAAAGGTCCTTTGCGACAATGATAAGACCGCGGCAGTAGCGTTAAGAGAAGTAAGGCAACAGATGTCAGCCTACACTACAATTGTTGCGCATAAATCACTCCAATGTGACAACGTCCCTCTTTGGGATAGATTGCTGTTTGAACACCCTCCCCCTAAACGTTCCTCTAGAGTCACGAGTCATAAGCCGGCGGAGACTGGTCAGGGTTCTGTATCTTCTGCGGCTACACCCAAACGTCCACGAGAGCCTACTCCCCCGGCATCCGCCTCATCGTCTCGGGCGAGATCTCGGTCTAGGTCACCTCTCAGACGACAGTCATCTAGTCTTGCCTCTTCACCGGCGAGTAAGAAGAGTAGGACGGAAAGTTCCACCAGTGGTCACGGCGATGAATCCTCTAAATCGAAGAATAGTTCACGGTCACACCGTAGCCATAAATCCTCCAAAAAGGATTCACACAAACGAAAGTCCTCCCTACATTCACCAGTTTCTAGTGCCTCTCATCGTACCTCTACCCTAGACAGAGTTTGTGTTAGGTCTCAAGGGTCCAGTGCAGTGCCTGTCCTTAAAGAGGATTTACCCATTAATATTTTAACCCTGGAATTGGAAAGTTCAGGGGGTTCAGTTCTTGAGAATGTGTCAGACTCCCAAGAGAGTGTAGGCCAGGGCCTCGGTGTTTGGCGGTTTGCTCAGCCAGGGTCTGACCACCCACATCCGACTTAAACGAGTCACACAGTAGCTGATGTCCACAGGGACGCGGCGATCCCATCCTCTATTCCTGACTTGTCTTGGCAACAAGGTACCCCAGCTTCGGAGGGATCTTCTCAGGAGGAGAAAGACGAGGTTTCAATAATTTCGGAGATGGAAGGGCAAGAGTCAGGCTCAGGCTTAGACGCCGCGCAGGATATTAATGATTCACCTGTAAGTTCATCTTCAAATCAATTTGTTACTGTGCAAGAAATTAATGGGCTGCTTACTCATGCTTTATCTAAAAATTTTGGCCAACAACAGGAAACCCCCACAATGGACTTGGGGGCTCCCACGACAAGTTCTACGGTACGGCCTCTGATGACTTCGATTGCTTTATCTAAGATCCCTAACCCCCCCACTCTGTCAACATCAGTGGCTACTAGGCCTGCTACGGCGGCATTGACAACTTCAAATGTCAGGGTCATCACGGATGTCAATCCACCCCCTCTAGACAAGGCGCCTCTCAGAAAGGTAGCCATGCCCTTGCTTTATGGACCAGACGAGTCTTGGGTCCTTTTGACCCCCACTAAACCAGAGCTGGCCCAACCTACCTTGTCGGGGGAACTCCCAGTACCGAGTGAGTGGGTCATCCAAGGCAATAAATCAAAGAAATTAAGGGCCTTGGATAATTTGGGAAATGTACTAGACGTAAACATCAAGGCTATACCTAGTTATTATCACCAGGACTATTTTGTGTATGCTACTAAGCCAGCTTTACCCCCTGCCTCAGCTTCAAAACTATTTTCAGACTGGTCTAAGCTGGATGGGTTTAATGATATTAAGACTCTGTCAGCTCTCACTCCTGAACTTGATTTACAGACCGTCACAGACGAAGCAGCTAATCCAGTTTTGAAGGTGGGGCAGTTGGGTCCAGGACCTTGGGTAGATTGGGAAATAGAGGCTCAAAACTTTGCAACCACATTTACTTCGAAATCTTCCCACCAGATCCCTCAAGATACTCATTCGTGGTTCTCCATGCCGGTAGGGTCTGCAGGCGGAGTCCCGTCAGCTTTGTTTTCTTTCCTAGCTGCCCCTAAGATTAATCTTTGTGAGCTAAAAGACCCTTTCACTACCCCTACCCCTACTCACCTAGACAGAGAATTTAGGCTAAGGGGGAAAGCTTTTCGCCTGTTCTCTCAGTACATAGTGTCTCAACAAGTGGCTAAGTCTTTACTGCGGTCCACTCAGGCAATCGTAGATGCGGATGCCAGAAGATCGGTTGAATTATCCCGGCGACTGCTCCTCCAGTCGTCAATCCAATCCTTGGGTGACATACGCACCGCCTTGCTTGAGGCGGTACGAGCAAGACAAGATCTCAGAATGTCTTTAGTTCGCAAGCTACCTGATCGCATTGCGAATCAGGTGGTCATGTCACCAGTGCTTACTCCCTCCTTAATGTCCCCTGAAGTGTGGCGAACGGTGTTCAATATGGCACAGGCTTTTAAGCACAGTCCCACCCCTTCTAAGAAACCTACATTTACCTTCCCCAAACCCAGGCCAACTGCTAAAGCTCAGCCGGGGGGATCTAAACCCTTTCTTCCGCCTAAGTCCTCCCACTCCCCCCAAGGTCAGTACAGGCATAGACAGAGTAGGTTTTCAGGTCAGAGAGGACGCGGCCAGAATAAGCCAGGTCAGGGCCAGTCGTCGGCCAACACCAGCCAGCCGGCAAAGCGTCCAGCACCACCAACCCCACCATCAAAAAACTAAAGTCTCTCTCACTCCCGGTGCCAACCTTAAGGCCGGAGGACCCGAGGGTAGTACAGCCGGCGAACCCTTGTCTGCTAACTGGGTCGTTCCGAACGTGTCACCAAGCATGGCCATTAAACACTTGGGCACGGATGGTGGCACGCAAAGGCATCACTTGGCAGTGGCTCCGGCGACCTCGCTTACGTCAGCCGACAACGACGAATTTTGTTTCTTTAGAGGTGGAGTCACTGGTCCAGGAAATGATTGCCAAGAATGTCATCATCCCGGTCCCCCAAATTACCCTGTATTCACGTCCAAACTATTTTTGGTTCCCAAAAGGGACAGTGTTCAGATGAGGCCGGTCGTAGACCTGTCTTACCTGAACCTTCACATTCACAACGAATCTTTCAGAATGTTAACAGTACACCAAATCAGGCTAACACTTCCACCGGGAGGTTGGATGTGTTCACTAGACCTGACAGACGCCTATTGGCACGTATCGGTCAACAAAAGATTTCAAAGGTTTTTGGCCTTACGGATCAGGCACCAAAATTTTGTTTTTCAAAGGATGCCGTTCGGTTTGAACCTAGCACCTCGATTATTCACGAAATTAGTCCGGCAAGCCCTGATGCCATTGATAAAACAGGGGATCAGAGTGTTGTGGTACCTAGACGACTGGCTGGTGGTGGCAGAGACACAACACTTATGCATAAAACATGTCAATATCATTTTAAATCATGTCAAAACTCTAGGCTTCAAGGTAAATCTGGTAAAGTCAAACCTTGTTCCCTCACGAGTAATTCAGTGGATAGGGCTGGTCTGGGACACGGCCGCTCTCACTCTGAGTCAGAGTGTGGACAATCGCAACAGGTTTCGCAGGAAACTGTTCATGTTTCTTCACAGTCTGACTACGACACGAAGGGTCTGGGAGTCTCTGGTCGGCTCTCTCAACTGGATTCAACTAACTGTCAAGTTGGGCCGGTTGAAAGTAAAACGATTAATATTGGAAGGCAACAAATATTTCCCGCTCTTACCGGCGGGAAAATTATGGCCCATCCCGAAATTAATCCACACCTTGCTAGCGGTCTGGGCAAAGAGGGAAACGTTGCACTCAATAATGTCATGGACTTCTCCTCCACCAACGGTATGGATAGACACGGATGCGTCAGGCACAATAGGTTGGGGATTTCAATCAAATCAGGGGCACCAGGGTCAGGGGCTTTGGTCCCACTTAGAAATCTCTCACATCAATGTCAAAGAATTACTAGTCCCCTTGTATTTCCTTCAGGCTCACGGCCCGGCGTTACGGGGCAAGTCGGTGGCCTTCAGAATGGACAATCTGAATGCAGTTCACTGTATTCAGAAGCAAGGATCAACGAGGTCAAGGAGGTTGCTAAACGTGTCGGAAGAGATTTTTACTCTAGCCAACAGACTAGAAATTTACCTTCACGCATCTTATCTCCCAGGCGTAGCGAACGTCTGGGCAGACGCTCTATCCCGGAGACAGAGCACGACAGTAGAATGGGAGCTCAAGCAACCCATTTTCAACCTAATGATTGCAGAGCTCTCCCATCCACAAGTGGATCTTTTTGCGTCCGAGGAAACTCACAAACTCCCTCTATACCTCACCCGCCGAGCGAAAACGCCGGCAGGGGGGCCAGACGCCCTAGTGACAGACTGGAACAGATGGAGCTCCATCTATCTGTTTCCACCGCCAGATGCGTCACTAATGTGCCACGTAGTGAACAAACTACGAGATTATCGAGGCTTAGTCTCGCTAATCGCGCCCCTGTGGCCGGCGCAGTTGTGGTACCAGCAATTGAAAACGTGGTGCCCGGACCCGGTATCGCTCCCGGTCGGGTATTTCCACTTAGACACGATTGGCAACCTAGCGACCTCGCTGACTTTTGCATTATGGACATTCAGGAGGCCAAGTGGCTAGCACCATACGGTAGAGATGTGACCAATAAATTAATCAATCAATATACTCAGTCTACGAAACGACAGTATCACTCACATTGGCAAGCCTTTACTTCCTGGATTATCAGAACGGAACAGAATGTGCCATCAGTGGCTTTAGTTTTCAATTATTTGAATTATCTGTTTGAGCAGAAACATTTATCTGTGGTAACATTAAAAAATCACTTAACTGCGATTAGAGTGCCCTTTTTAGACCTTACAGGTCTCTCCATACCGGTGGCGGAGGAAACAGGTTTTATGAGAGCTTGTTTTAAACTTCGCCCACCTCCCCGTCAGCTCATGCCTACTTGGTCTCTCGACAAAGCTTTGTCTTTACTTCACTCTCGTCTGTACCAAAATACTGCAGACTTTGCATTACTCTTAAAAAAGGCGGTTTTCCTTATGGCTTTGGCCACCGGGAACAGAGTGTCTGAGCTGGCGGCGATGAGCAACACACCTAATTGCCTTAGGTTTGGTAGACTTAACGAATGTATTTACATTGCACCTTCCCCAGGTTTTGTAGCCAAGAATGAGCACAGTGCACACGTGTTTTCGGAGTTCACGGTGCCAGCATTAAAAAGGGGAAAGGTGCATCATAATCTATGTCCAGTGCAAGCTCTAACCAAATATTTGAGAGTAGCTCCTCTAAACCCCTAAGGTGCTTTATGGGTAGCAAGTACGGGTAAACGCTTACTTAAACGGCGATTAGCCTCTCTTCTGGTCGAAGTCATTTTAAAGAGAGTAATCCCGGCGTTGTGGGTAGGGCCCACGATTTATGCAAATGGGCAGCCTCTTTACGTTTCCTGAAAAAATTTTCAGTAGAAGATAATTATCGCGTCCACTCAGTTGTGGGCGTCTAATCATACGTTTTTGTCTAGATACTTGTCAGTTGCTCTAGACAAACCTTCCTTACCATGTATAGCTTTAAGGCAGAGGGTCTAGGTGGCCCTGCAGTCACTTTTGTTTACTTTCACGAAAGGGGGGGGGAGGGTGCAGTCAGTTGACATAGGACACCCTAGACCCCGCCGGAGTATGAGAGCTGTGATACAATGTAAGGTTAATGTGATATGAAAATTTCTCAGAGAGAAATTGTGCTAGTACAATGTTAGTACAAAACAACGGGGTTGTTATAGTAGTTTTAGCTGCGAAAGCAATTTAATTTTAGAAACAGTGGAGATCCTTTGCAATTTATCTCCACGATTATGTTGGGGTTTATGATGTGCACATATAAACTTATAACTTGTTATTTTTGTCACCACTCGTTGAGTGGGGTGCCTTTGTAACTACAGATCTGTGTTCAGAATCTTCAGGGTTACCCATTTTTTGTCAGGCAGGCTTCTTTGAAGCACGCACCTGCCTGAACCCCTTTTTCTTGTATATTTTCGGCCTACGCCATGATTAAATATATTTTTTCAAGAGTAAGAACACTATGTGGTTGTTTTTATTATCTACTTTTCTAGAATTATGATATGATTACGAATGTCCCCCTCCAGTCTTAGAAATCAGGCATGTTCGTCAATGATGGTGGGGCCACTAATAAATTATAGGTTTGACTCCTGTAAGGAGATAAAGAAAACCTAATATTTAGTAGTGGCCCCGTAATCATTGACGACTGGGGCCCTCCCGACCGTCCCCTTCCCATTCGTTGATGTATTGAGGATTTTGGTTTACTTGATATGTCAGTGAAGGAGGAATGACGCCTGAATCAGCGTCTGGTCAGAGATCCACACAAGTACATCCACGATATGATGGAAAGCTTATTAGATAGTTATTCTTATTTTCTTTTTCTTTTTATTTTTTACGAAGTTTTTTCGTAGTGAGAACCCAATTCATAATGACTGAAGCCATGAGTGAGGTCGCGTGCGCTCATGATGAAGGCTCCTCAGTTTTTAAATGCTCTGCGCGGTAGATTCAAACTACGGCGGATTAGTGTTTGAAGAGGATGCCTTATGTAATAGGCATGTTCGTCAATGATTACGGGGCCACTACTAAATATTAGGTTTTCTTTATCTCCTTACAGGAGTCAAACCTATAATATGGGAAGAAGTGTGAATAGACTAAATTGGGAGTACAGGATGGAAGACAATATAATTAGAAAGGCCGAAAAAGAAAAGGATTTAGGGTTGATTATACAAGATAACTTGTCGCCAGAGAAACATATTAACAAGCTCTTTAGCGGAATGTATGCAATGGCCGGGAATATGAAAGTTGCTCTGAACTACTTGGATGAGAACATGTTAGCGAAAATTATAAAAAAGTATGATTAGACCAAGATTGGAGTATGCAGCAGTGGTGTGGTCCCGGCATCTTAAGAAGCATATTCACAAGTTAGAAAGAATCCAGAGAGCAGTTACTAGATTAGTTCCAAGTCTCAGAGAACTGTCATATAAAGGGAGGCTAGACAAATTAAATCTACCGAGTCTAAAAGAGAGGAGAGAGAGGGGAGACATGATAATGATGTACAAATGCACCCTAGGGCTGGAGAGGCTGGATAGGGAGGATATAATAATTATGGATACAGGAATAACTAGAGGCCACAGCTACAAAGTAAAAAGACCTACCTGCAAGAACGATATCAGGAGTTTAGTTTCCCCTATAGATGTATTGACAAATGGAATAGGCTGGAGGAGGAGGTGGTAGGGGCAAAGAACATCCATATTTTCAAGAAAAATTTGGATGAAAGTAGACTGAGAGACAGGACAACACAAGCTTAGCTCAACTCCTGTAAACTACAATTAGGTAAATACAACAAAAGTTTAGGAACACTCAAAATATCAAGTATGCATTTAGGAACCCCTTTCGCCTGGCCTACTGGCATGGAGAACCAATGATGATCCTCAGGCGGCAGCTGATGACTGCTTTTAGTAGTAATGGTGCTGGCAAACAGCTGGGCCTCTTGTCCTCACCCAGCCCACGGCCCCAATCCCTCTCCTTCTATGTGTATCACTGGAAGACCTGAATCGTCCCGCTGCGGGACCGTGTTTAGTTCGGGGGTGAGCCCCTGCACCAATTTAACATCATTAAGGCCGTCATTATTTGACCAAATACACATACATAACATTTTAAGACTGAGTGTTCCACACATATATGCAGTTTCAGTCTCTTGTCCTAATGGCGGCGTTCCAGGCAACCCTGTTAAGGGCTGCTTCACTTGTCAAGTTCTTGGATTTGAGATCGGCGCGTATAGTCCGATCCCGGGTCTTTCTCGGTCCACCCCTTGGTGCAGCTCCCTCCACAATCACAGACCTGCATTTTTCACCCAATTTTGTTCATCCATTCTCTCCACATGTCCATACCATCCCAGTCTACTTGTACACATCACCTCGTTAATACTCTTTATACCTAAACGTCTCCTCAGCTCAATATTTGTTATTCTATCTTGTAGCCTGGCCCCACACATCCATCTCACCATTCTCATCTCATTACGCTCCATTCTGTTGACATCCTCTACTTTAACGGCCCATGTTTCTGAGGCATATGTCATTGCACTTCTAACACATGAGGCATACACCTTTCCCTTCAGGGGGAGAGGCATTATTTTCATGGTCAGGATTGGCATCAGTTCTCTGAACTTCCCCCAGCCACACCTAATTCTAGCAACAGTGGCAGCCTCGGCCCCACCACCGGCAGAGATGGTATCTCCTAGGTAACCAAACTTGTTCACCAGCTCCAAAGACTCCTTTCCAAAATTCACAGCCACACGATCATCACTTAACACAAGCTTGCCTTTGCACACTACGCACTCAAATTTCTCTATTTCTGACTTATCCTTCGGCAGGGGTCCCTTTATTCTACTACAGCACCTACTCCCATGGTGTACCCAACATCGACAGATGCTACATTGAATTGAGTTAACGCCCACTCCCTTTCCACACACTGCACATGGGTATGCACCGCTCTTTTCCACATTGCCTCGTCTCAATCTACAATGCATAACCTTGGTTTTGTTAATATTGACTCTTAAACCCTTGCTCGCCATGCCCTCTCTCCACTCTCTGAATTTGGCCTCAGCATCTTGCATACTGTCAGCTATTAGGACTAAATCGTCTGCATAACCAGTTCCAACGGGAGTCCGCCTCTAAAAACTCTAGACAGTGCCTCCAAAACCATAATAAAGAGGAGGAGCTTAACACTGAACCCTGATGGACTCCAACACGGACTGCGAACTCATCACTCAGTACACCCTTCACCCTCACCGCACTTCGCGAATCCTCATACATCTTCATTATCACACGCACCAGCCACTCTTCCACACCAAGTTTCCTCATAGCCCACTGCACAACATCTCTAGGCACCCTATCAAAGGCCTTCTCCAGGTCTACAAATACAAAGTAAAGATCCCTGCCTATTAGTAAGTATCTTTCCTGTATCTGTCTGACTATGAAGATAGCATCGGTTGTACCCCGTCCTGGCATAAAACCAAACTGCATATCATCAATAGAGATGCTTTGCCTGATGAAACCCTCAAGGACTCTCTCACAGACCTTCATGATTTGGTCAAGCATTTTCAGGCCCCTATAATTTCCCCTATCTAGCACATCCCCTTTTCCTTTGTATATATTTACTATTACACCAGTCTTTAAAAAAAATTAACATAGGGGGCGGGAGTAGGGCCAGGGACTGTGAGTAGACAGAATACTCAGGACTACATAAACTCAGGATTGCTTTAATCACTACAACGAGCACTTCTCCGGCTTGGTTCTTGGCCCATAATTTATTAGCTTCACTCATTTCTATAAACCAATGTTCCGGCACAGGCACTTACCTGCGACTGTCAACTGCGCGACCTCAGACGAGTGGGCTTTATGACTGTCCAGGTCTTATCAGGACCATATAAAAGGGCCATATAAAAGGGCCATTCTTAGATCGTACTGTACGATCAAGGGGAGGTGGAATTAAGTCCGCTAGAATATTGAGCTTAGAAGGTAATAAAGCAGCAGAAACAGGCAGAACAGCCGCCGGAGTTTCAATTACAGGGGAAGATTGAATACTAACTTGAGGTAAAACTTGTACTTGGCCCAGAGGTCGCACTGCCGGAGACGGCCGTTGGCTAGACGGCAGTTCCTCAAGGTCTGCTAAATGATGTTGCAGAGGTGTGACACTCAGTGGGCGGGCTGGGGGGGCTGTTGAGGCCTCAGAACGAGTCTCCCCAGACTGGTCAGCAGTGTCATGTGTTCTTGTCTGTGATGGGGGAACACTGGGCAGAACCTCCTCGCCATACCAAAGGTCGGGGATTGGAGAGTCTTCCATCGTCTCAACCATAGGGCCACCCAGCTGCTCTGATGTTTGTGAGGTATCTTGGGACTGTTGTTGTTGATGATGTTTTTATTTTATACTAGCCCACTGGGCCTAGGCCCTCTCAAGGCTAGTGGTGGAGGAGGTGGTACAGAGTTTAAAGTCACGTATATGTCAGTAGGCCTAGTTATATGTCATTGTATAAATTTATAGCTCTCAGGAAGTGACGAATAGGGGTGAAATTGAAAGAGTCTGAGTCAGAGAGCATGCCATGTAATGAGGTGTTCAGCAAGAATCTCCATCTTTCAGATGCATAGACGGGACAAATACAAAGAAAGTGAAAAACAGTCAATGATGTATGGCAACGTTGGCATTCTGGTGGTTGACCACGAGGGGTGGACATCAGGTAACCATGTGTGAGGCGTGTGTGGCCTAAACGTAATCTAGTTAATAGGGTTTGGTCTGTGCGTGAACCATTAATTGAAGAGGGCCACAAGTGTATGTCATCCTTAATGGAGCGAAGGTGGCCAGTTAATGGTTGCGCTCTCCACTCAACTCGCCAAGCATCATAAACATGGCGACGGAGGACAGGGAGCATATCCTCCGAACGCAGCAAAGTAGTAGAGGGTGTACCATGACACGCTTGCTTAGCGAGGAAGTCTGCACGCTCATTCCCGGGAATTCCTACATGCGCGGGGATCCAGCACACTGTGATGGAACGATTAGCGCACTGTAATTTGTGTATTGTGTGGATGATAGTCTTGACCAATGGGTCCTTGGGGGCAAATACCCATAAGGCTTGCAGTGCACTCTTTGAGTCACTACAGATAACGACCCGTGGAGATTTCCTCGACAATGAAGAGATGGTGCTTAAAAAGCACTTTGAATAGCCCATAATTCAGCAGTGAAAACCGTGGAGTGATAGTGTAAGGTACTTTGATACAAGCCATGGTCTGAGACTGCAGCGCAACCCACGGCATCCGCATTTTTCGAGCCATCGGTGTAAATGAAAACAGCCGGGATGTGATCATCAAGATGTTGTAAAGCGAGATGTCGACATTGAGATGGGGCTTGGGCATCAAGTTGATCCGCTAAGTGAAAGCAAACTGTAGGGTGTTTTAGGGTCCACGGAGTGATGTGACTAGGAGGGGGAGTTATGGGAGGAACGGTAATACTGTAAGTGGAGAGCAATTGGCGAGACAATATTGGGAATGGCACTGGAATGGTTGAACGATAGTTATCTGTGGAATGGAATAGTTCTAGTAGAGTTGGGTCATGACGGAGGCGAACAGCCGTACGCATGAGGACTAATCAACGGTGGTAGGCTAGAGGTAAGGTCCCAGCCTCACATAGGATATTGTAGACACGAGAGGAACAGAATGCCCCCGAGCTAATGCGGATGCCCAAATGGTGTACGCTGTCGAGGGTTCCTAATGTGGAAGCAGAGGCCGTGCCATAGACAGGGCTACCATAATCTAGGGCTGAGAGGATGGTAGCTCTGTAGAACAGTAAAAGCGTAGCGCGATCTGCGCCCCAATGGACTCGTGCGACTGTTTTCAGAACATTCATTCTCTGGAGGCAACGTGCCTTTAACCAGGCAATGTGACTCTTCCAATTGAGGTGAGTATCAAAGATTAAACCAAGGAACCTGGTATGTGGAAGGATCTGAATATTAGAATTTCCCATGGTGAGAGTAATGGACTGTTTACGTAAATGTCGAACATTTCTATAGAATACAACGGCGTTAGTCTTTTCAGCAGAAAATTGAAAACCAGCAGTGGATGCCCAAGAGTGGATGGATTTTAGAGCAATGTTGAGACGCTGTTGTATGCGAGTCAGACTGGGAGAAGTATAATATATTGCGAAGTCGTCCACATACAAGCTATACGATATTTCAGGTGGGAGGCTGCGTATGACACTATTGATCGCCATAATAAAGAGTAAGCTGCTAAGGGCACATCCTTGTGATATTCCATTAATTTGTGACATAATGTCCGATAGGAGACCATTATTTTTGACCTGGAATGTACGGTTAGAGAGAAAATGTTGTAAAAAGCAGGGAAGAGGACCCCGCATGCCAGAATCGTGTAAATTTTTTAAAATCCTGTGTCTCCATGTTGTGTCATAAGCCTTAGCAATGTCAAAAAATATTGCCACTGTGGGTTGGTTCTTGGAGAACCCATCACGTATTTGGTGTTCAAGGCGAATAAGTGAATGCAGTGTAGAACGGCCAGGGCGGGAACCATTCTGATATGGGGATAGTAGGGCATGTGACTCAGCGTAATGTAAAAGTCGAGGATTGATAATTTTTTTCATTAATTTGCAGAGGCATGAGGTAAGCACAATCGGTCTGTAATTTGTGGGAAGACTATGATCTTTTCCAGGCTTCGGTACGGGTATAGTGTAAGCATGCCGCCAAGACGGTGGGAAGTAGTTACTTATCCAAAACTGATTGTACAGTTGTAAAAGATGTTGTAGCGCACGTGGATGGAGGTGACGGATGAGAGCGTACGAGAATCCATCCGGGCCAGGAGTAGTGTCTGTACACAGGTCGAGTGCGTGTCGCAATTCCGGAATTGAAAAAGGGGTGTTATATTCATGTGTTTCCCCGCAATGAAAAGATAGCGGGCAAGATTCCTCCATACATTTATAACAAAGAAATTGACGAGGCAATGACTGGTCTGAGCTGACGTGACAGAAATGTTTGGCATGTATGGCAGCGATGTCAAGGGGGTCATGTGTAAGCGAGTCCGAGGCAGGGTCTTTGAGTGGAGGCCGTACAGTGCGTCCGTTGATACTGCAAAACTTTTTCCATAAAGTAGAGAGAGGGGTGCGGGAAGTGAAGGACGAGATATATGATCGCCATGAAAGTATCTTGTTGTCAAGGATACTGCGTTTGACAACTGCACAGATCTTGTTATAGAACGTTTTAAGGGCAATTTTTTTCAATAGTGATGGTTATAAGATCAAAGTAATGATTAGTGGAAAAAAGTCGGGGGGAAACAGTCTTTAAACGCCGCTGCCTAAAACTCAGACGCTTAAGAAGGCGTTCCACACGATGCTTGAATTTTATCATTTGGGCTAGAGTGGGCGTCCACCAAGGGACCTGGCGAGGGTGCGTCAGCGAGGAGGTAAGCGGGATATGAGTGCGAGCAATGGAGTTCAGGAAGGACGAAAAATAATCAAAATTGTGTGCAGGGGAAGAGGTAGGGGAGAAGTCCGAAATGTCTGCAGAGGAGTGCGTATAAGACGTCCAATCGCCTTTAGAGAGATTATGACTCGATATTTGAGTGGAGGATGCAGGGCACAAATACTTAAGGAGTATAGGGTAGTGGTCGCTGGAGAAGCGATCCTGTAAAACTGACCAGTCAAATAGGGGAGCTGTGTCATCCGAGGCAAAGGAAAGATCGACAGCGGAAAATGTACAGGGTAGCAGATCTGTAGGTGGGAGTGTCAAAGTTGAGACAACAAAGAGTAGAATGAAGGAGATATTTTTCAATTTTATCGCCTGGGATGTCTGTGTTTGGGTTGCCCCAAAGGGGAGAGTGTGCGTTAAAGTCGCCCAGAATAAGGTACGGTGGGGTCAGTTGTTGTACTATTTGATGAAGGTCTGAAGTATTGTTGTTGTTGTTGTTGTTGTTGTTGTTCCCTAAGCTGCCTGGCCGAACAGCCCCGAGTCCCTGAGGAAGGCCACGGCCACGATCGGGCTTTCCCACAGAGCTCTCATTGAGTGAAGGTTGTGTTGTTGGCGTAAGTGGTTGTGTGAAATGCAGTCTTCTATGATGTGTTTAATGGTATGGGGTGCTGTGTTACATCCCGGGCAGGCGTCAACAACGGAGTCATCCAGTCTCTTCTGATAGCTCAGGAGAGCTGGATGGTGTCCGCATCTCAGCCTGGCCAGGTGGACTCTGTCCTCGCGAGGGAGGGAGGATTCGGAAGGATGGATTTCGGGAGGTCGTGCATGCAGCTGCGTGTTGTCTGTGAGTGAGTGGATGGATTGGCGAGAGATATGAGTATGGATGTGCTTCTGGAAGTTGGTTCGGGGTGGGCAGGGAGGGAGAGAGGACAATAATTGTGTGTGATACCGTGTGCTGGGTGTTGTTTTGATATTTCTTGGTGTCTGTGGGTGTGTTGCCATGTAGTTTAGTGGGTGGTCTTGGTTCGTGGAGGCTGCTGCCAGGAATTGAGTGCCTCTCATGTCCAGATGGTCTTTGACTTTGAGGATTTTGGTTTCTTGATGTAGATGATCTGTGGGTGCAGTAGCTGTGCAGCCTGTAATGATCTTCAGGGCTTTGTTTTGAATCGTCTGTAAGGTCTTATGATGTGTTTCAGCTAGGTTAGAAGCCCAGGCTGGGCTTGCGTATTCCATTACTGATCTTATGTATTATGTTATGAAGTATTGTAATGACAGGAGGGTTGATTGTAGGAGGAGCAAACAGTCAAGGAAGGAAGGTTTGGTAATGAAATGGAGATGGCAGTTGTTTGAAAAGGGTTGGGGTCAAGGGTGACAGGAACAAATACGCACTTATAGTGCACAAGGATGGCCGTTCGGAGATGTGAAGGAGTTATAGGGGAGCTAGCAGCAACAGTATAATGCCTGGGGGGGACAACAAAATTGCCTACATGTTGGAGGCAAATGCATAATGGTGAATATAATTTAAGTAATCGTTGTAATTCTCCCATACGGAGGCGAGTTTGGTATCCGTTTATATTCCATTGCAAAATGTTATATGCCATCAAGAATAGGATTGTCAGAGTCATCGACAATAGTGGTCTCTTGAAGAGTCTGGTAAAGGTTGTGAGTGTGGAGAGGGTTGTGTGGATGGAGGTGAAGGGGTAGATGTAAGGTCTGTAATTTTTTCAGAAACAGCTGTGAATTGTGTGACTAGTTTAGGAACAAGGGTGGGGCAGTGGAGGAGTTTTTGGCGCAGAGTGTTCATAAATAGATAAGCGGAGGTAACATCTTCATCAGGGTTAGGGGGAAGTGTACGTGTGGTGACAAATTCCTGCATCCGAGCAAGGAGGCAGGGATTCGTGGCACAGATATGGGGTGTGATGTAATTACGGAAACAAATTGGACATCCACATTTGTCAGGTGGGATATTGGTGTGACATTTCAATACAGGAGATTGTGAGGGGTGAGGGGTATGATGAGCCTTTATCGAAGGTTCGTCAGATGATGGTGTCGTAGGGTTAGCAGGAGTTTGTGGGGGAATGTCCCTAGGTTTGGGAGCATCGGGATCTGGGCAGTGGGGAGCGGCTAACGGAACATGTCGCTCAAGGGTACAGGGAGGATCAGGCGTGGTGAGGGTGGTACGCACATTGACAGGAGGTTGGTGAACATCAAATCAGGATTGTGATAGCTCTATATGAGTGGACAGGGGTGGGGAATGCTAAGGTGGATGCATTGGAAGAAATCATGAAGGAGCAGGTGGAAGAGAGAGAAAAAGAGAAAAGAGAGTTTGAGAAGAATGTAGTGCAGGTTTTGAAGAGCAAGGAAAAGGTAGTGAGGGAAACAGTAGAGACCAAAAAGGAGCCGACCAAACGCACCACTGAGGTGGTAGATGGTGGAAAGAAAAAAACTGTCTGGGACCATCAGGTCCTGGTAGTGAAGCCAAAAGACCGATCCTCCGAGCCAGTAAGCCCACCAGATACAAAGGCAATCGAGACTGCTTTGGCTTCGGTTCCGGTTAACAAGTTAACTAGAACTGATTCAGGTGTACTGGTGGTACAACTTCCATCCAAGAAAGCCAAAGAAGATGCAGAAAGGGCCATCAATCAGTATTTGGGGGTGGACAGTGCCTTCAGTGTCTCCGAACCAAAGAAGATGATGCCAAAAATGACTCTGGTAGGCATTGCTAATGACGCTGAGGATAATGAGATCATTCCCAGCATCCTCAACAAGAACCCAAGAATAAAGTCCCTGGTCGACGATGGCTTAGCTATGAATTTGCTATTCACTAAGCAAAAGAGTGATGCACACACTAAGACTGCGGTAGTAAAAATGTCACCTGAAATACGCTCTTCCATTGTGGATGATGGCAATTCTGTGTATGTTGGACTTGTGAGATGTCGTGCATACGATCGCTTCTGGGTAACACAATGTTACCATTGCCAGGGCTTTGGTCATACCAGTGACAGGTGTTTTCGGAAAAATGAGGATCCAAAATGCAACTTCTGTGCCGGTACTCATAACTCAAAAGACTGCACCAACAAGACTTCCCCCAAATGTATAAATTGTATGAGCTCCACATCAGTTACGGAGCCGCCAAATCATTTCGCCTCAAGTAGAAATTGTCCTTTAATGACAGCTCAGAGAAATAAAGTTATTGAGAACACCAATTTTGTAGGTTCAAAAAACTGAAAAATGCACATGGGAGCCGGTTGAAACTGGGTCTGTTGAATGTTCGTTCCTTGCGTAACAAAATGGATCATATTTGCGAGATCTTGGATGAACGTAACCTTGATGTATTATGTCTCACTGAGACCTGGTTGTTCGAGTCAGATCTGAATATTATCCAGGCGGCATTGCCTAAAACCCATTCCATAATAAATGTTCCTAGGCCTAGGGGAGATCATCCGGGTGGTGGAGTGGCAGTTGTCTACTCCACATCTCTGGTGAATATCTTGCAAATAAGCCATAACCCAGCCCCTCTTTATTATGAACTGTTGGAAGTGGAAATAAAACTCCATCAACAAATTCTAAGAATGGCAGTTGTCTATAGGCCTGGCCATCGTGGCACAGATAGGGGTTTTATGGAAGAGTTTGGGCAGTTTCTCGAGGATTTTTCTGCTAAAACCGGAAGACTTTTGATATGTGGAGATTTTAATTGCTGGGTTGACAGCCCTCATCTGAAGCCATTCTCTCCTGAGTTCCTTGAGTTGACTGATCAGAACAATTTTGTAAACCATGTGTCCCACCCAACTCATATCTTAGGACACACCCTTGACTTGGTTTTCTCTCCTGTGGGTTGTGGTGGTGTTCTGGATGTTGATGTTGAGAATGCTGACCCTAATACCTCTGATCATGCTTTGATTACTTTCAGCTTTGATTTCCCTAAGCCACTCACACATGAAAAAGTAATCAGATTTAGAAATTATAAAAATGCAGACCTAAATTTGGCTAGCAGTGAAGTAAAACAGTACTTGGGAAGTATTGATACTTCCAACCTTACTTCAGATGAGCTGGTGGAGGTACATGGAAATGCACTTAAATTAGTGTTCGATCATCACTGTCCAGAAGTAGAGAAGAAAATCATAGTACGAGATGATTCGCCCTGGTATAGCACTCGAGTTAAATTTCTTAGAAGAGCGCGTAGAAGAGCTGAACGTGAATGGCGGAAAAATAAAACAGACTCTACATGGTTGCAATATCTGTCGGCCAGAAGAGCTGTGGTCCACAAAATCAAAGATGAAAAGAAAGTGTATTATCAGGGAAAAGTTGACTCGTGTGGTAACGACCAGAGGAGGTTGGCTTCAATTGTAAACAGTTTACTTGGAAAAACAAGAGTCAGCTTAAGACCTTCTGTACCCGATGCCGAGTTGGCTGCCAACTTTGTGGCATTTTTTGCTGGCAAGATAACTCGCATAAGACAGGAACTGGATGATGCTTCTGTTGGTGAAGAACTTTCAGTTGTACTCCAACCCCGACACATTCCTAATAATGTCCTCTCATCCTTTCACTCAGTAGAGGTGGTCATGATCTCGTCCTACATAAGAAACCTCAATAAAACATTTTGCCCGTTGGATCCCATAAATGTTTCCAAGCTACCAAGAGTCTATGATCACACAGTTGAGTTTATTTCCAAAATAATTAATAAGTGCTTCTCTGAAGGTAGCTTCCCACATTCTGAAAAGCATGCACTACTCCGACCTACTCTAAAGAAGCCTGGACTTGATGTTGAGAACATGTTGAACTATCGTCCTGTCTCCAACCTGTCCTTCATATCAAAGATATTAGAGCGTGCAATACTTGACCAATTACAACCACTACTTCAGCAGAATGAAACTATCCCAATTTTTCAGTCTGCTTACCGACAGCATCATTCAACTGAAACAGCATTGATTAGAGTACATAATGATCTAGTTGAGAACATTTGCAATGGTGTGGCCTCACTATTGGTCTTGCTTGATCTCTCTGCGGCTTTTGACACAGTGGATCACGAGTTGTTATTGAGTGATCTTTATGATTGTGGTGTGCGTGACTCCGCTCTCTTGCTTCTTGGGTCGTACTTGTCAGGTAGATCCCAGAGTGTGATGGTAAATCAAGTGGTCTCGGACTCGACACCCCTGCAGTATGGTGTTCCGCAGGGATCAGTTTTAGGTCCTATCCTATTTATAATTTATATTAGCAGTTTGTCTCTTCTGCTTCGTGCACATAATGTCACCTTTCACTTTTATGCAGATGACACCCAGATTTATGTGAGAATCACAAATATAGTTGATATACGGAGTAAGATGGAATTGTTGATGTCTGATATCAAGAAGTGGATGAGAGCGAGAAAACTTAAACTAAATGATGGTAAAACTGATATTCTCATCATCCGAGGAAATAGAAGAACTGATGATATAGTAGGTGCCCTCTCCATCAATGTGGGTGGATCTCAGCTGCGACCGGCCAACTCTGCTCGAAATCTGGGTGAATATGTGAACTCCCGATTAGATTTCAAAGAGCATGTAAACCAGATAGTTAAAAGTTGTTACTTGCACATCAGAAATCTCTATTTGGTGAAGCCGTTTATAACCAGACGTTGCCTCCTGACGTTGGTTCACTCATTGGTCTTCTCTCGTGTTGATTATTGCAATGCCCTGTTGGTGGGTCTTCCAAATTATATTTTGAAGAAAGTTCAGTCTGTTCTTAACAGGGCCGCAAGACTAATTTTTGGTGTTCCACCTAGAACTCCTACTACATCTCTTCACATAGAACTGCACTGGCTGCCAGTAAGAGCAAGAATAGAATTTAAGTTGTGTTTGGTGACTTTTAAGGTTCTCAAATTTGGTGAGCCTAGGTACCTTGCGGAGCTGCTCAGGCGCCCACCGGCACACCATGGTGTAGTTGTGCGTCATGACAATGACCCTTTTCGTCTTGATGAACCAAGGGCTTTCCAGCAGTCTTCTTTCTTTGAGAGGTCATTCTCCTACATGGCTCCGAGGTTGTATAACAGGTTGCCGCTGTCCATGAGACAACTGAGTTCTGTTGAATGCTTCAAGAGACAACTTAAGACTTTTCTCTTTGAGAGAAGCTATGATCTTGAGAGAGGTGTCATGACAGATGGCTATAGAGTTTAGGCTATTTTGCCACTGCTAGTGATTGTTAAATGTGTGTTGTATATAAGCCTTCTTTTGATGCATTGATTTTTGTTCTTTTTTCTTTCTCTTTTCGAGCGCTAGTGAATTCTTCGGAAAAATTGGCGCTTATGAGAAATAAGTAACATGCTTATTATTATTATTATTATATTAGTCAAGTCAGAATCCAACAGGTTACTGTCCTTCAGGAATCTCTGCATCAAGTCCTTGGGCATAGGATCAGATTCACAAATATGGGTGACACAATAACAAGGAGTAGGGTGAATTTGAGCATCTTCCACTGGAGCTCGCTTGGAAAGAAATTTGTGAAGATGTTCGGTGAGTACTGTACAGGTAGAAGTCTTGTGCCGCAGTTATGGCACCCACAGTCCGGATCGTGGGTAGGCATAACCCACTTCTGTGTGATGGAGCCGAGTTTCGAGGTCCGGGATAATGACCGGATAGGACTTGCAACCTTACGCTTTTTCCGAGGCTACGACTGGGTGGAGTGAGATTGGGGAGAAGTCTCTATATCTGGTACTGCGTTACATTCCATGAGGTTCTCTTCGGCAGTCATATTCCAAAACTCAGTATCATCGGTCAAGTTAGTAAATCCCTCGAACCTGTTAGAGGTTGATAGGTCCAGGGAGTTAAGGTGAACTAAACGGAAGGTATCATTGGTAGGGTAATGTTGTGGGCTAATAGGTGGTGCCGGAGGCTGCTCTGGACGCTGGTGGTCAGAGGAGTCAGCGGGTGTAGTTGATTCATACCGTCGATATGGAGGAGATTTACCTTCCTGCCTTAATTGTGCTGCAGCAGACCGGAAGTGGAGTCCTTTTGTGGCCTGTAAATGTAATACGTCACGATGAAACGCAAAGTACGGGCATGTTCTGTCATTGGCTTTGTGGGACCCGTCACAATTTGCACAACGGGGTGCGCTGGCTTGACAATTGTTGAGAGCATGTTGTTCTGAGCCGCAATTTAAGCAACGAGCATTGAGAGCCCGACACCGTGGGGTTGAATGCCCAAGCTTTTCCAGCAATTTGTGCACTGTCTCGGCTTGTTAACATACCTTCGTACTTGCAGTTGGCGACCTGCAAGACGGACATGCATAGGGAGGTCATGGCGCTTAAAATAGATTTTGACAATGCGTAGTAGGGGCCGATTTCCACGCTGAGGAGCAGTATAAGTGTCCACTTTAACAACAGTGGGGTCAGTTCTTTGCAATAATTTTAAGATACGATTGGTTGAGTCTGTAAAGCTCTGATCTGCAAATTCGAAGTCGGAAGGGAGCATAACCGTGCCAGTACACTGATTCAGGTATTCATCTGGTTTACCTGTGTATCTGTCGTTGGGGGTGTCGAGGTAGGCTTGTAAGGCTTCTGATTGCTCCTGTGTTTTCACCTCAATCATGCACTTGGCCGATCCAACAGCATGCATGGTGAAGTCACCAATATCTTGTGCGAGAGTATCGTATAGACTAAAATCATCCATAGGTTCACCAGAGACCGTGAAAAAACGTGACCAATCAGGGAGACTGAACATAGCGTTATAAGTGTCCTTCGAAGCAGGGGTATACGTGTTACGCTTACGCCTTTGTCGGTTATGCGAAGGTACGAACGGTTGAAGCGTGTGAATGGCAGAGGAAATACCGTCAAGGTCTTTTGCTGTACCTGCATCAATGGCCTGTTGAGATCGTGGAGGTACAGAAGCAGGTTTAATTGAGGTAGTAGATCCTGCATCCGGAGGGAAGATGGTAACAGATGTAGTCACAGACGGGTCAGGGATGCAAGAAGCATCCGTAGGGGTGTCAGCTGAGGGCATGCGAGCTTCTTCATTAACACCTTAAGAGCGGCCTAGGCGGTATATAATATGTAGCCACCAGCGGGGTGTTTTTACCCAAAATAGGGCTGTTTACGTGATCATTTTCATGCCTAAATAAGACCCAGAGCGTAAAACAAGTATCTATCCCTGAAAGGGCATAAACAGAGCTTTCCAATGACACCACAACGATCCTTTTATGACCGCTAGTTTTCTTGCAACAACCGCGCAACACGAGTGCAAAAAGCATGTAATTCGGTACTTTCCCCATACAATTCAGTATGTAGCGAGTGAGAGAGGGAGGGAGGAGGTGGGATTCGTGTCAGTAGGTTCGCCGCGGTGGTCTGGAGCAGTCATACGCTCGCTACTCTCCTGCCACCACTTGTCTCTCTCTCTCAGCAACATTACGTGCTGAAATTGCCACACGACCTATGTCGCGCGCCGCCAGATAGTCCAGATTTATTATACTCGACTTATGTTGCGCGCCGATAGTTAGGGGTTAAGGTTGTCAACGGAATGAAGAAGTAGGCTATGGCTAGAATCATCATCTGGTAATTTAGAAGGTAAAGTCGAGACTGTGGGGTTGACATCACTATTATTGATCACAGAGGCAGTACTTTGCATAGGAATTGATGCCGGGAAGATCACCTGATGGATCTCACTACCCGACGATGGAGAATTCGTCACAGTATCCTTAGGAGGTTTGCCAAGGTCTGTGGGTGCCATGCCTGAGTGGGGAACTCCGGCACTGTTGGCAGCAGGGGAAGGGTCCTTGAGGCAGTCCAATTTCTCGCAGGGGTCGGCGTCGGAGGGGGCAATTTTAGATTCGACGATTTGTTAGTAGTCTTGGCAAATTCAACGTCAAGGCTATTAACCTAATTGCAATGACGACTTGTCTATTTTGACTGCTATGTCGTCATTCCAACCGCGGTTAAAAAGAAAACGTCTAGAGTCTACTCCTTATCTTGCTCTAGGAGACGTTGTACATTAACCAAAACTACCACCGAAGGTGAAAAAAGCATAGAAGAGAAGAAAAAGGGGTTTACCTTAGTTACCGCTCAAGGCCCATCCCGTGTTCCGTCATGCGCCGATCCCTGTCGAACGTGCGCATAAGCGACCCTCTCTTGTTATCATTTTTTCACGCGTCGCCATTGTTGAAGTCCGCTTTTGTTGTGCTCCTTCAATTCACCCTGTTTTAGGTTCGTTTCGGCTTTTCTGGCCTTCTTTTTGCTAGACAGATGTTACGTGATCTAGGACACACCTAAATGGGCTCCTCAGTGTGTTTAACCCCTTCTTTACCGCATATCCAAAACGTGTACTACCGTACTCGCAAAAAAAGTTTGGCTGAAGAACCGTGACTCGGTCTCGTGTACTATGGTACACGGGACCCTAATAGGAGTCATTGAGGCTTCATATTTTGCGGTTTGGGTGCTATTATGATCCCCATGTGTTGGCAAATGGCATCTATGCCAATGATGCCACACATCATTGTCATGCCCCTGTCATGGGGCATAGAGTTATGCCAATGACTAAAATATTTTTTTTAGGTCATTGTACCCTATATAGTTTAGTGTTTGTACATATAATACCCTATATTATGTGATATAATATAACATGGAAATAACTAACATGGCAATGGGGGGTCTGGTTGCCAGTCACGTGGCCTTGGGCTTGAGCCATGAGGGTGGGGAGGGAGGGAGTGACGGAGTCAGTGTATCTTCGACAGGCGTCCGTGAGGGTGCCACAGGATTATTACCAGTGCCATGGCGTCCTTACCTAGTGAATCCGACCAGGAAATGGACCTGTACAGTGACTTAGATGTATCAGATGACAATGAGGAACACTCAGACATCTCCATTAGTGACGAGGATGATGATTATTTACCCGAGAATGACAGTGATGTTAGCGGTAGTGAGGAAAGCGAAACTGATGATGATATCTCTCCACCATTGTCCCCCACCCCCACTGCCGCCGCTGGCCCTCCCGCATTTCATCTCCTGGCAGATCCCTTTGCCGACCAGCGGCCCACCAATTTACCACAGGTTATTGAAGATTTTGAAGATGTGCATCCAGCTATTATTCAACAACATGAGGCAGAGGAAATGACTGCCTTGGATTGCTTTGAACTATTTATTTCGAAGGACATTGTGAATACTTTATGCCTGTGGACCAATGAGAGGGCTAATAAGTTCTTCAGGGAGAACCCTACCAAGAATAAAAAAAGATTTATGGGAAGGAAGTGGGTAGACGTGAAGGAAGATGAGATGTATGTGTTTATTTGCCTTCAATTATTGATGGGGGTAACCAAATTGCCCAAGATATCAGATTACTGGAGCACCTCCATAATGTGTAGAGGCCCTCCTGTGTACCACTCCTCCATCATGAGTAGGAACAGGTTCTCTCAAATCATGAGGTTCATTAGATACTCACACCCAGATGATGCACAGCCCAAGATGCCCATGACCAGGATTGGCAGTTTTTTTTCATTGTTGCAAGAAAAAACTACCTTGTATTTCTCTGCTGGAAGCAATTTCGCAGTTGATGAAGCTCTCATACTTTTCAAAGGCAGATTACACTTCAGACAATATATAAAAACTAAGAGAAAACGCTTTGGGTTGAAGCTGTTTGCACTTTGCCCAAGTTCACCCAGTGCCAGGGGGTATACATGGAACTTTTGCCTGTACACACCCCGCCTCTATGACAGGATGTTGGATGACCCTGAACTACAGCCCCTCTCGAAGTCAGAGCGAGTACCTGTGTTTCTGATGTTGGACCTCATGAAGAAGGGAAGGCATGTCATCCTTGATAACTGGTATTCTTCCCTCCACCTTGCTGAGTACCTGTTGGCCCGGGACACTTTGACTACAGGCACAATTCGTGCAAATCGAGGTGTACCCAAGACTGTGAGGGATGAAAAACTTAAAAAAGGGCAAACCTTGTTCGCCAGAAAAGATGAGATTCTGCTGGTCAAGTTTCATGACACGAAGGAAGTGAATGTCATCACCACCAAATATGAGGCAGGTTTCGTGGAACGTACTCGCCATGTGAGGGGGGGGTAAGGAGGAATTTATCAAGAAACCAGTACCAATCCAGCGCTACAACGAACAGATGGGTTCAGTTGACTTGGTGGACCAACTTTTGGAGCCAACTGACCCCACCAGGAAGTCGTATGCATGGTTCAAGAAGATCGGCCTACACATGATCTGCAGAATGTTGCTCAATTCCCGTACGATCTACATGAATCTTCGCCAATATACCAAGTGGATGGAATATGGAGATTACATAAAACTTGTCGCCCATGAACTTCTCTCCAAGTACTCTCTCGGCTATTGTGCTCTGTGTGTGGTGCAAAATGAGGAAAGATCGCCTAAAAAGAAAGAGAAGAAGAAGGCCAAGCAGGGAGGGGGGGCAACAAGGGAAGGTGAAACTGGTATCTGCCATGGACTGCTTGTAATACCTGCCAATGACAACAAGAAAAGACCTCAAAAGCGTTGCCGAGTGTGTTCCAAAGAGGGTAGGGCAAAATTCAGTAGGAAATATTGCCCTGCCTGCCCTCAGCAGCCTGGTCTGTGCTCGGTGGAGCACTATCAGGCTTGGCACTCCCAGTAGCACTCTGACACTCATGGTGCACCAGCCTCGGAGTGCACCACCTCACCTGCCGCGGTGCGCCTACCTTTGATCGCACCGCCGCGCCTACCTTTCATCGCACCGCCCTACTTCACCTACTTTCTACCTGTACCTACCTCATTGTCAATGGATCTCATCCACAATTACAAGGTGAGTAATACAATCATTATTGTCTTCATTATATATGTGTTTATGTCTCCAGCCATTATATTTATCTGTATAGTAAAGGATTAGTAAAGCAATTTGTTACGCATGTAATATTATATGTAAATTATTTTAACATATGATACACACATCTCATGGTCAATATCTACATGACAACATAAAAAAATAAGAAATATAGCAAAAATTAACGATGTAATGATAAAACAAACTACCCCACGAACGAGCGGGAGCGCGGGAAAATTCGGTTTGGGAAGGGGAGGGTAGGACTCGCGCGGGTATGGTCCTGCGGTAAAGAAGGGGTTAATGGAGACGCGTGTGGAAATAGCTACCGAAGGTACGGGGGCGCTTGGCGTTCCCCGTCTATATTTTTTCTTTCTCTTTTCATATTCTTTTTTCCTGTTAGTCTGGGCATAGTTTAGCTTTTAGCTTCAATTAGCCTAGCTTGTTTATCATTCAGGAATTGCTATGCCCCTATGAGTTCTCATTTTTTCATAGCCTAGGTGTACAGTTGGTTCACAATCTGAGATTTCGTGGTGGCGGTGCTGTTTGTAGTGTTTGTGTCAGCCGCATAACTAGCGTTATTCCCGAGTCCCCCCTTTCGAGCCTTCACTGTGTCTCAAGGGCCTGGGCGCTTAGTGGTTCGTGATACCCAGGGGTACCCCACGGGGGCCTCTCCCTCACTCCACAGGGTTTTTCGCCCCTGACACATTCTCTACTCGCGGCTAGGCCACCCTTTTTCTCACCAGTTTCATTACTGGTTTTTTGTGTTCCCTTCCTGTTTTCACCTCCATCCTTTCATAACTTTTGCCCAATCCTGGGGTACCCCACGGGGGCCCCTGTTGTGCCAAACCACCCAACCTGCCACTTCTCCTCATGGGCTTTGCTCTATATCTGTGGGTTGGGTGGTTCCCGGGGGATGTGCCTCCTCTCCCCTGGTGTGTCTTCCTTGCCTCTCCCTTGACCGGTCGAGTCGGGATATTATCAAGGAAGACACTGCTCGGCTTGATGGTCATCGTCGCTTGGAGTTCATAAGGAGTTGACGCTTGTTTGCGGGCCTTTTTTGGTTTTCCTAGACGCCCCTCTCGCTTGTTCGGCACCGGGCCCTCTTGGCCGGTCCCGCAAATTTGCGGAGTGCTCGATTCGGCCCTCTGGGTCGTTTCGGCTCCCCGCAAATTTGCGGAGATCGCTGGGGGGTCGCGTGGCGATGTGGGAGGTTTGTGTCGGTACGGATCTACCTCCATTGGCCCGCAAATTTGCGGTTATAGTTGGCTTTCACTGTTGACCCTTTTTTGTGTCATATTGTTGCCTGTTACTATATTGGTGTCTACACTTTATGGTGTTAGGGCCCTGCATGTGAGGTGTTGTGTGGTGTTTAACACTTTCTCCATCTTTGCAGGTTCAGCTTGTGCTCTTAAGCATCGCCCGCCCTCATCGCCTCCCTCGGTGTTCCCGGTTTCGAGTGAGTACGCCTTCCAGTTTGCATGTATTTACCTATTTGTATTTACCTATTTGTAGTTTACAGGAATTGAGCAGCGCTCGTGTTGTCCTGTCTTAGTTACTTTATAATCAATCCATTTTACTTAGACAAGTATCGTAATGGATATTCCCAGTTCCCAGTATTTTGGACTAACATATCATAACTTATGTTGCCCTATTTCCATATTTACTTTTATCCAACCTAGATTTGAACATGTTAATGTTCCTCGCTCTCACCACCTCCTCCTCCAAGTTGTTCCAAGTCTCTATACTCCTATATGGGAAGCTGAATTTCTTTGTGTCCTTACGACATCTGCCCTTCCTCAGCTTAAACTCGTGCCCTCTTGTCCTTCCATTATCCCTCACGAATAGATCTTCCCTATCTACTCGTTCCAAACTTTTTACTCCCTTGAACATCGTTATTAAGTCGCCTCGTTCCCTTCTCTCTTTCAAGGTAGGCAGTTGTAGTGTCTTAAGTCTTTCCTCATATGTCAACTCCTTCAATCTTGGGATCATCTTCGTTGCTATCCTTTGGACTTTCTCTAATTTGTTTATATGTTTTTTCAAATGTGGTGACCATATCACTGCTGCATATTCTAATCTTGGTCTTATCATAGTCATTATCAATTTTCTTAACATTTCTTCATCCAAATAGTTAAATGCCACTCTCATATTGGTTATTATTCCATATGCTCCTCCAATGATCATGTTAATATGCTTCTCCGGGGATAGATCATCTTGTATTATCACTCCAAGGTCCTTCTCATGCCGTGTTTTGCCGATTATTTCAGTTCCTAATTTGTACACCCAGCTTGGCCTTATCTCACTTGTTCCCACTTCCAAAACATGACACTTTTCTGCATTGAAACTCATTTTCCAGGTTTGGCTCCATCTGTGCAACTCATCTAGGTCCTTTTGAAGATCCTGACAACTTTCTATACAGGTGACATTCTTCATGATCTTAGCGTCATCCGCAAACATATTCATATGACTATTCAAGTTTTCTGGCATGTCGTTTACATAAAGTAGGAACATTATCGGACCCAACACTGATCCCTGTGGTACTCCGCTCGTCACACTCCTCCACTGTGAATATTCGTCTCGTATCGTGGTCCTCATTTCTCTTCCTATTAAAAAGTTTTCCATCCATTTTAACATCCTACCATGTACACCTCCAACAACCTGCAATTTCCACAATAACCTTTTGTGAGGCACCCTGTCAAAGGCCTTTTTCAGGTCCAGGTAAACACAGTCAACCCATCCCTCTCTCTCCTGTGTAACATCTACAACTCTGCTATAAAAGCTTAATAAATTAGATACACAAGATCTCCCTTCCCTGAATCCAAATTGTTTCTCGCTAAGCACCCCCTGTCCCTCAATGAAGT
This sequence comes from Lithodes maja, assembly GCA_037953745.1. NCBI lineage: Eukaryota > Metazoa > Arthropoda > Malacostraca > Decapoda > Lithodidae > Lithodes > Lithodes maja. The sequence continues at coordinate 79,324 of JBAKBP010005437.1, forward strand.
GTGTCCACTTTTTCCTTATAATTTTCTCACAAATTTTACAAACAATGCTGGTGAGGGACACCGGTCTGTAGTTAAGCGGATTTTCTCTGTCTCCTCCTTTGTAAATTGGTACTATGTTAGCTCTCTTCCATTCCACTGGCAGGTCTCCCTCATTCAGTGAAGATTTGATGATTTCATAGATTGGTTCCACTAACTCTTCCGCACATTCTTTGAGGATCCATCCAGCCACTCCATCTGGTCCCATTGATTTCCTCACGTCCAAATCCTGCATCAATTTCAGCACTTCACTTTTTGTCACTTTCATTTCAGGCATCTGTGGTGTTCTCATTTCTCTATTAGGTTCTATAAACTCCTCCTCTTTTACAAACACTGACTGAAGCTTTTCATTCATAACTTCACACAATTCTTTATCTTTCTCATAGCTGTTTGTTCCAACTCTTAGTCTGACAATACCTTCTTTTGTTTTTATTTTTCCATTTACAAATCTATAAAATAGTTTTGGCTCATTTTTGCACTTCTCTACAATATTCCTTTCATATTTATATTGTTCCTCGCGTCGTATCTTTACGTATTCATTTCTTTTCTCCTTGTACTTATTCCAGTTATTTTCACTATGTCTCTTCCGTGCTATATTCCAGGCTCGGTTTCTTCTATCCTGTGCCTTACTACATCTTATATTGAACCATTCTTTTTCCTTCTTTATCCCTGATTGGAACCTTGGGACATATTTATGTATCCCTTCTTCATATACTTTCAGGAAAAGTCTATATTTGTCTTGAACCATTTCCAGGCTTTCTAGTTCCTTCCAATTTATACTTTGGAAATAATGTTTCAATGATTTAAAATCAGTTTTAGCATAATTGTATCTATTTATTTTATGTCCTTCCTTTCTCTCCTCATTTTTCCCCAAATCCATCTCCATTTCTAATATCTTGTGATCACTTTTTCCCAAGGGACAACGATAATTTATCTTTCTAACATCATGTGGATCACTGGTGAAGACTAGGTCCAGCCTGGATGGTTCATCCATCCCTCTGATTCGTGTGTTTTCTCTAACATGTTGTGTTAACATGTTTTCTGTTACTAGATTCAATAATTTACTGCCCCAAGATTCATTATTATTTCCCGCATCTAACCCTTCCCAATTGACTTCCTTACAATTGAAATCACCTGTTAATAATAATTTATTTCTCCTATTAAAAAGTATTTTTAGTGCATCTAGAGATTCCGTGATTAGTTGATCATATTTATCCCGCTTCCATGCTCTAGTTTGTGGTGGTATATAAGCCACTGCTATATCAGTTGCTTTGTTGTCCTTGTCTTTTATTGTCACTGCTATAATTTCTGATCTATTATTGCCTAGGTTAATCTCACTTGCTTCTATATTTCTGTCAGTCATTATTAACACTCCACCGCCCACTTTTCCTTCTCTATCTTTTCTCCACACATTGTACCCTTCCCATCCCAACACTCCCAATTCAGTACCACCTCTCAACTTTGTTTCTGCTAAGCACATAATATGTGGTTTATATTTCTCAATATAGTCATTCAATTCTAATTTCTTAGACAGCAAGCCATCCACATTACTATACATCAGCTTCATCTCCCCCCTTCTTACACCTTTCTTTTTTCTCTTTCCCTAATATTCCCAGACTCTACTCCCCCCCCGCTTCCACTCCACCTTCTCTCCCTTGCTCCCCCGTGCTCTCCACCTGCCCTGTTCCTCTCACTTGTTCCTGGTTTACACCAGTCTCTCCCTCCTGTCCTTCGGTACTGGTACTCGCTTCCCCTGTCCGACCGTTCATCCCTAAGTTCTCTGTTTGCCCCTCCGTCTTCCTCTGTGGGCTTTTGATGAACCATTTCCTCTTCTTCGTTCCTACCAGTCTCCAATAAAAAAAATCCACTTCTTGTTCTGTTCTTTTGGCATTCAATTCCTTCACCTCATCCCTCAAACTTTTCATTTTGTTTCTTTCATCTAAGTCCAAGTCTTTTTCGATGTAAATATGCTTCAGACAATCCTTATCTTTCAACCTCCATTTATTATTCATGATTTCCTCTACTATTCCTACTGTGCGAAACTGCACTTTCATTGGCCTAGACAAGCTAGACTCTTGTTTATATTTTCCAATTCTATGCATGTCTTCAATTTCATTCTCCCACTCTCTCACACCCTCGTCCACTACCTGTAGAATCTCCCTCACTCGGTCTCTCTCTATCCCACTTCTCTCCTCTCTCTTTACATTGTGTTTCTCCTTATCTCCTCTTATCACAATACATTTCCTTCTTCCAGCAGTCTCCCTCACTAGATTTTCCTTCTGTCTAATTACCTTAACTACATCCTTTTCAAAGTTACCTCCCTGCCTATGTATCTGTTGCTCCTTTACTATCTCCGAAAATTTCAAATTCCTTACCTCCTCGTTCTTTTGAAATTCATCCTTCTTTAATTCAACATCCTTCATATCTTTCTTCATCCTGTCCATTTCTTCCTGCATTTCGCTAATGTGTCTTCTTGTTTACCCATGCTCATTCCCTGGTTTTTATTGGACATTCTCTTCGCTTACTCCGTCACCGTGCTGCTTATGCTGTGTGTTCTTCCCTTGCAGGTGTGATGCCTTGCTTTCGCCAGGGCTGTGGCTCCCCATGTTTAGAGTGCCACAGGTCCTGCCTACGCAACTCCCAATGTGTGTCCTCTACGGCCTACCTCCCTGCGCTGTGTGGCCCGTGCATGGACATGGTCGATGTTGTGGACCATCACCCTGGTTCCTCTGACGCGGCGGCGGCCTCGGCATCCCTTCAGTCCGTGTGGGCGGTGGTCTCCCACCACATTCGATCTGTGGGCCATCGCTCCCCGGCTTTTGTGGATGACCGGATCCGTGTGGCCCTGGGCATCCCTGACCCGTCTGGGGGCCGTTTACCTGGCCCTCTTCCTGCTCGGGCCCTTCTTCCTGGGTCCCGTGGTCGGTCGCCGCATCGTCGGGAGGATCCTCAGCTCCGTCCACGTTCTCGCTCTCCTCGTCGTCCGTCCTCTACTGCCCCTCCTCGTCCTCCTGCTGGCCTTGACTCCGGCCGTCGCCCTCGTCATGGTTCTCGCCCTGAGGCCGGGGTTAGCGTCTCTGCCCCTGTACGCCCTCCCCTGGCCTCTCCGGATAGGGGCTCTACTACTTTCCGCCCGCTTCCCCTGCACATGAGACGTCCTCTTCATGTGTCCTCCACGCGGGCGGAGGTGCATACTGTAGCTGGCCCTCTGCTCCCTCCTCCTACTCTGTCCAGGGGGGAGCGCCAGGTTGTCGTTGCTTCTCCTCCTACTTCTCCTGCTTCTGTGCCTCTTCTTCCTTCGCGGTCTCGTCCCAAGGTGGTGGTCCCTCCCTCCTCCTCCTCGGTGTCGGGCCGCCCTGTTCTCTCAGCCCCGGGGATCCTTGCTCTGTTTCCCCCCGCGGCTCCTTCTGACCTCCTTTCGCCCGGCCAGCCTTCCCACTCCCGTCATCCTACTCCTCTTCCTTCTTCGATACCTGATCTTCGACTTCCGGCTCCCCGAGTGGGTACCCCGCCGCTTGACTCGGTAGAGTATAGCGAGGTTTCGGGGTCCCCTTTCTCGGGGGCTGACGTGTCGCTGGAAGAGGGGGATGATGATGTTTCCCCCTCGGGCGTTAGTGAGCGGGGGCGAGACCCTCTGGTACGCCACGGCAGTCGTCGCTCGCCTTCTTTGGGCCGCGCCGCTGCTGTTTCGTGTCATGGGTCTCGCTCTCGCTCACGCTCGCCCCTGCGGGCCGAACAATCTTCGGGGGGGTCGCCTCTCTCGGATCGATTTTCGGCTCTGCAGGGGTGGGTTGTGTCACACTTCGACGCGCGATTGGAGGCGATGCAGGAATCCCTCTTGTCGCGCTTCTTGGCGGTGACACAACCTCAGCGCCTCACCCAACCTACCCCTGCTTTGGTCCCCCTCCCCTCTGCGGTGGACCACATTCCCTCTCGCCCTGCTTCTCCTCCTGCCCGGTCGTCGGATAGCACTGCTCCTGCCCTGGCTCAGGTGGTTCCCCCTGCTGTCTCCCATGCGGGGTCCTCCGTCTGCTAGGGCAGGGTCCGCGCTTGCCCCCCCATCCAGAAGGCCAAGGTCCCGTCGAGGACTATGCCTCTCCTCTATGGCTCCTTGGCTGTTTGGAAGGGGGTGCAGGCCTCCCACCCGGAGCGTGCTACCGATTTACCGTCCGGTGAGAGGGCCCTTCCTTTGGGCTGGTCGGTCCAAATAAATGATAAGATGCAGTTTAGGGCGTTCAGGGTGGATGGTCAGGTGGCCGACGTGGAGGTGCGGGCTTACCCGACGAGGACTGACCTTCAGTACTTTTCGGTCAAGCCCAAGCCCCCGTCTGCTCCTCGGACTAAGCTCTGGTCAGACTTCAGCCGCCAGGACATCCTTCAAGATGTTCAGTCCCTCGCTGTTTTGACGGGACTGTCCTCCTATGGGACAGGTTTGAGCGACGATGGTAAGCCTGGCTTAGCCGTCGTCCTTGATAATCCTCTCCCATTGGAGGCCTGGTTTGCTGAGGCCTTAGAATTTGCTAACCGTTCCGTCGACAGATCGGTTTCAGTCCCTCCCCCAGAGTCGTCACTGCTTTTGCCTCCTCTTGTGTCTGTCGCCGGATTGGATGGCAAGTTCTGGTCCTGGATTAGCGCTCCCAAACTTGAACTTTGTGCTATTGCTAACCCGTTCTTTTCCCACCCAGATAAGTCCTCTGTCGACAGGGATTTTACCTTGCGGCAGAGGGTGGCGAACTTATTGTCTTGTCTTTTAGGTTCCCTCCAGACATCTGTTCACCACCTGCGACTTATCGAGGCGACTGCACCTGGCGATCTTCGCGAGGGTTTGGACCACGTTAGGCGGATCCACCTTCAGCTCGCGGTGTCTTTGGTTCCCGAGCTGAAGGCGGTTTTGTGCGAGGCTACTCGTCAACGCCAAACGGTAAGGTCCTCGTTCTGCCGGAAGGCCCCTTTGGATATTCGTCAGGGTTTGTTATACTCCGAGTTATATACATCGGGGCTGTTCGCGCAGGATGCTTGGGAACGCTACGCTTCTCTGTCAGCGGACCCTGCTTACGACACGCAAAGACGCGCTGTGTCGCGACCAGGGTCTTCGCAGTCCCGTCCTTCTGCCGGTCCTCCTCGGAGTGCTGGCGCCGCTGCTGCCGCCAAGAAAGGGCGCAGGAAGGGGAGGTTGCCGGCTAGAGCGTCGGTTCCGCCTCGCACTTCTGCTCCTGCTCCCTTTCATCCCCACCGAGAAGGGGCTGGCCAGCCTTCCACTTCCGGCCGCACTTCGACGCACGACGGACAGGGGATGGGGTGTCCCGCCCTTTTTGGCGAGGTGGGGGGGGGTAGAGGTGGTCAACGAGGGTCTTATGACCGCAAGGACCGTACCGGGGGACCCTCCACGTCAAAAAATGTGTAGGTTCTCCGGGTCGGTCTCCTCCTTGTTCTCCTTCTCGCCTCGCCGACCGGGTCGCTCACCTCATCTCGGGGGCTCCCACAGGTTGTTTTCGCCCTTGCGCCCTTCGATGGCCGCGAGGGACGTGGGGGCGGAAGATTGCACGGAGGGGTCTAACCTGGAGATGGAAGTCCAGACCCCCACTCAGCTCTTATCAACGAAGCCGGTCTGTCTCTTCGGAGGTGGCCGTCGTGATTACGTCCATGCACGAGCAGGGAATCGTCAAGGAGGTGAAAGCCGGTCACCCGGTTTTCCTCTCCCATGTATTTCTGGTACCGAAGAAGGACTGCGACGCGATGCGACCGGTGGTGGATCTGTCGGCCCTCAACGGGCACATCGTGAACACGCGATTTCGGATGCTAACGGTGCACCAGGTACGACTGGCCCTGCGGCCTCTGTCGTGGGTAGTGTCGCTGGACCTCAAGGATGCGTATTGGCACGTCCCTATACATCCTCGTTTCCAGCGATTCTTGGCCGTTCGGACTTCCGATCGCGTGTTCATGTTCGACAGGCTTCCCTTCGGTCTCAACATCGCGCCGCGGATCTTCTCGAAACTGGTGAAGCAGGCTCTGGATCCTCTCCTCAGGGGCGGCCTCCAGATCCTGTTTTACTTGGACGACTGGTTGATAGTTTCAGACACCCTAGAACACTGCGTTCGCGACACCCTCACGGTAGTTCGACACATCACACAGTTAGGGTTCAACATAAACATTCCCAAGTCCCGCCTGACCCCGTCGCGTGTCGTGACGTGGGTAGGTCTCGAATGGGATCTGACAAACGCTACGGTTACCCAGAGTCAGCCAAACGCGGTGAAACTTCGCAGGAAGGTCTTCGCCGTGTTGCACTCGGTCTCCCTCACGAGGAGGATCTGGGACTCGTTAGTGGGTTCCCTGAATTGGGCTGCTCTGACCGTTCCCTTAGGGAGGCTCAGGCTGCGCCGCCTAATCCTCATATCCTCATGGGCAACAGGGTGTTTCCGTTGGTCCCTATGGATCGGCTCATGCCGGTCCCGCGTTCCATTCACAGACACTTAGGACACTGGGTTGCTCGGGGCACGCTCTCTGCGGCTGTGCCCTGGACCCGCCCCCCCGCCGACGATCTGGGTGGATACAGATGCGTCGAGCGAGGTGGGGTGGGGGTTACCAATCCAACCTGGGACATCAACAACACGGCAGATGGGTGGACACACACACCTACACATCAATGCCCTCGAACTCTTGGTTCCCTTGTTCTTCCTGCGGGACCACGCGCTGGCCCTTCGGGGCCCTGTCGGTGGCCTTCAGGATGGACAATCAGACAGCTGTCCACTGTATCCAAAAGCAGGGGTCCTCCAGGTCTTTGACTCTGTTGGGGATCTCCGAGAAGTTGTTCTTCCTCGCGAACCGACACAACATCTCCCTGCACGCCTCCTACCTGCCCGGGTCTGCCAACCTGTGGGCGGACGCCCTGTCGCGAGGACAGGGCGTTCTTGTAGAATGGGCGATGAAACAGACTGTATTCGACGACCTCGCGGCTTCCTGGGGTGTTCCGGAGGTCGACTTGTTCGCATCGAAGGAGACGCGCAAGTTGCCTCGGTACCTATCCCTCCGGACTCGTACTCCGGAGGGGGGGTCCGGACGCTTTCATGGAAGACTGGAGCAGGTGGCAGTCGATATACATATTTCCGCCACCAGACGCACTGTTGATGTGCAAAGTCCTCGCGAGGCTGCGGCTGTACCGCGGCAGAGTCTGGCTCGTAGCGCCTCTGTGGCCGGCCCAGGCTTGGTACTCCCAGTTGAAAGCGGTGGTGCCCGAGTCCGGTCCCTCTCCCTCTCTCACACTTCCACTTGAGCCAGGTTGGCGACCTACGGACCTCGTTGGCCTTCGCATCGGTGGATGTTCGTGAGGCACGGTGGCTCCCGGTCCACGGACGGGACCTGACTGACTTCCTGAAGCGTTCATGGACGACTTCGACTTGGGGGACTTACGAGTCCCACTGGAAGTCTTTTACTAGGTGGATACAGGACACTCGCCAGACTGTTAGCTCTCCTTCCCTCGTCCTACACTACTTGTTTCACCTCTTCCGTACACGTCGCTTTCAGGTCAACACTATACGTAACCACTTGTCTGCCATCCGGGAGGTCTTTGAGTCCGTCACTGGGCTGGTCGTTCCTCCGAAGGAGCTGGATTCCTTCATGAAGGCTGCCTTCCGGGAGCGACCCCCTCCGCGCCAGATCCCTCCTCAGTGGGATCTGGGGCGTGCTCTGGACCTTCTGGCTTCACACACATATACACGGGACACTACACCGGTTCAGTTGCTGGAGCGTACCCTCTTCCTTGTCGCTCTGGCCACTGGGGATAGGGTGTCTGAACTAGCTGCCATGTCACGGTCCCAGGAATGCATGCGATTCTCCCCGTCATTGAATGTCGTCACGTTGGCCCCCTCCCCTCATTTTGTTGCCAAGAATGAGAGAGAGACCCACGTTTTCAAGCCTTTCACCATCCAGGCTTTAAAACGTGGGCATACTCACCATGTGTTGTGCCCGGTGCAGGCCTTGCACTCTTATGTTGAGTCTGTGGCTCCGACTTCGGGGACTGCTGTGTGGGTGTCTCCTCGGACTGGTGGGAGGCTTTCGAAGGTACAGATAGGACGCCACATTTGTCGGGTTATTCGTGCCAGTAACCCTGCTTGTCGGGGTTCTGCTCACGATGTGCGGTCCTTTGCTGCCTCCTTACGGTTCCTGCAGACTCGTTCGTTGCCTGACGTCGCCTCGGCAGGTTTGTGGTCGTCTATCAATACCTTCATCTCCTCCTACCTCTCCATGTCCATTGTTAGGACCCCCTCGGCCTGTGATAGCTCTCGGGTGTCGTGTTTCCTAGAGCTCTTGCGAGGTTGCCTGGTCTTCCCCCCTTGTCACTCTTTCTTTTACTTTGTTTTCTTTGAAAAGGGGGGGGGGGGAGTACGGGTTTGCAACACTGGATTACAAGTTTGGGATTATGTTATATGTATACAGTACATAAGTGTTTTTGCCTCCTTGAAAATGGTGTTTTCAGTTTGTGTTCCTTGTTTTTTGTTCAATTGGAAGAAAAGGGATTTTATGTACAGTGCTTTTTGGTTTAAGACAAGTCTATGATTTTGCATTAATATGAATGACGGGCACGTGTTAAAACTGCTCTTTTTAGCTACTCCTCAGTTTTTCACGCTTTATTAAACTCTCTTGTTTACCTTGTGTTTCTTTGTCATTCATACTTTTGTCTTATGCATTGGTTTTTTTGGTATGTTGGGCTTGGATGTCCTCCTCCTATTTGTTATGCAGCCTTGACGTTGGATTTGCCAAGACTACTAACAAATTGGGAGTTTGACGTACCTCCCAACCTACCAAATAGGAAAACCTACTATTTGGTAGTAGTCTTGGAAAATCCAACGTACATAATACCCTCCCTCACTCCGGACCCCTGCCCATCCGCGTTCTTCTGCTGGCGTGAGATGTGATAACAAGAGAGGGTCGCTTATGCGCACGTTCGACAGGGATCGGCGCATGACGGAACACGGGATGGGCCTTGAGCGGTAACTAAGGTAAACCCCTTTTTCTTCTCTTCTATGCTTTTTTCACCTTCGGTGGTAGTTTTGGTTAATGTACAACGTCTCCTAGAGCAAGATAAGGAGTAGACTCTAGACGTTTTCTTTTTAACGCGGTTGGAATGACGACATAGCAGTCAAAATAGACAAGTCGTCATTGCAATTAGGTTAATAGCCTTGACGTTGGATTTCCAAGACTACTACCAAATAGTAGGTTTTCCTATTTGGTAGGTTGGGAGGTACGTCAAACCTCCCAATTATCCACATAGCATTTTATAGGCACTTCCCCAATATCACCAATATCTTCCAGTATTTTTCCAATATAATATGCACTCTCAGCTGCTTCCAACAGAGCCATAGTTTCTGCTGCTAATGTGGACTTCACCACTCTCCTTATTTTCCTTGATTTCCACATGACAGGACATTTTCTACCCTCTGTGTCAGTTAGAAAAACTATGAAACCTCCTTGAGAGCCACAATTGGTCAAGTTTGCAAATGAAGCGTCACTGTAACATTCTAGGTGCAGTCCTTCAGTCAGAGTGGGAATGAATATATGTACTTGATCAGTCTTTACTCTCTTAACTACCTTATTAGCGTCCATCATGTCACCAACAGTACATTTCTTTATCAAGGTGCTCAAAGAACAAACATCAAACGAAATATCTGGCCTAGTCTGGGTCCCTACCCAATTGAGTTGACCAACAACTGACCTATACTTGTGAACTTCTTCCTCGTTTAGTCCTGAATCTTTTCTTTGAGCCCTTTTATGACTTATGTCCACTTGTTTCAGCGACTTTATGTAGCTTTCTTGATCTATACTAATTCCATCGGCCGTTTGCTGTATATTCAAGCCTACATACTTCAACTTCTTGGAATCAGCTGATCCCACCAGAAAATTTTTTTTCAATTTTGAAACCACACACTCTTCAAACTGATCAGTACCACCCCAACAAAAGTCGTCCACATGAATACACACAATGCCTTCCAAATTATTATCTCTGGTATACATAAACATTGCTGGATCAAATCTCGACATTCTCATACCAAGCATAATCAGTTCTTCTTTTACAGTGTCATACCACACTCTTGCAGCATCACTCAGTCCATAAACCGTCTTTTTAAGTTTCCAAATTCTTCCACTGAAGAATTCCGGCGGAGGATGTAAATATACCTCACATTTAATGCCGTTACCTTGCAGGAATGCCGATTTAATGTCTATCGTGTGACATGACCACCCTTTCATTTGTATAGTAGCTAGAGCCAACCTCAATGATTCTTTACCACATGTAGGAGATTCGGTGTTTACCTCATCCTTAAGCTCTTCCTCGAATCCGCGAGCCACCAGTCTGGCTTTCACAATCCTACCTTGTTTAGTCTCTTTCTCGGTCACAATCCACCTTGTGGAAATAATGTCCTGACCTTCCCATTCCACTTCATCATATACATCATTCTCTCTCCAACTGTCTATTTCTTTTCTCTTGGCTTCCATAGACTTTTCACCTGAACATGTAATAATTATTTCCTCCTCATCTTCTATTTCTCTAATTTCATTAATGTCCTTCACGAAATCCATCCAGGTCTCTTCTCCGTTCTCTTCATTACGATAGTTAAAGCAATTCTTAAATTTACCCGATGCTTTGCCTGCCCTGCTCAAGATCTTGACGTTAATCCTCTCATTGGAATCTCAAGTGATACCTCATATCGCTTTCCTACCTTTGGGATAGCATTCCTTTCCTCATTACAATCCTCCACAGTTGTTGTTGTTGTTGTTCCCTAAGCTGCCTGGCCGAACAGCCCCGAGTCCCTGAGGAAGGCCATGGCCACGATCGGGCTTTCCCACAGAGCTCTCATTGAGTGTAGGTTGTGTTGTTGGCGTAAGTGGTTGTGTGAAATGCAGTCTTCTATGATGTGTTTAATGGTATGGGGTGCTGTGTTACATCCCGGGCAGGCGTCGACAACGGAGTCATCCAGTCTCTTCTGATAGCTCAGGAGAGCTGGATGGTGTCCGCATCTCAGCCTGGCCAGGTGGACTCTGTCCTCGCGAGGGAGGGAGGATTCGGAAGGATGGAATTCGGGAGGTCGTGCATGCAGCTGCGTGTTGTCTGTGAGTGAGTGGATGGATTGGCGAGAGATATGAGTATGGATGTGCTTCTGGAAGTTGGTTCGGGGTGGGCAGGGAGGGAGAGAGGACAATAATTGTGTGTGATACCGTGTGCTGGGTGTTGTTTTGATATTTCTTGGTGTCTGTGGATGTGTTGCCATGTAGTTTAGTGGGTGGTCTTGGTTCGTGGAGGCTGCTGCCAGGAATTGAGTGCCTCTCATGTCCAGATGGTCTTTGACTTTGAGGATTTTTGTTTCTTGATGTAGATGATCTGTGGGTGTAGTAGCTGTGCAGCCTGTAATGATCTTCAGGGCTTTGTTTTGAATAGTCTGTAAGGTCTTATGATGTGTTTCAGCTAGGTTAGAAGCCCAGGCTGGGCTTGCGTATTCCATTACTGATCTTATGTATTGTTTATATACTGTGGTGGTAGTATCTTTGTTGTGTCCAAATTTTGTGTGAGCAAGTGACCTGAGGGCGTTAAGTCTGGGCGTCAGTTTCTTTTTAATGCTTGTGGTGTGCTGTTTGAATGTCATATGAGTATCATATGTTACTCCTAGGATTTTGGGTGTGTGTGTATGTGTTAGGGGTGTGTTGTTTATGGTGAGTTGAGGGATGTATTCGTGTTCACCTGTCCAGCTTGTGAGCAGGGTTGCGGTGGATTTGGCTGGGGCTAGATTAAGTCTGTTTGTAGTGCACCAGCCATGTAGTGTGTTGAGATAGGGTTGAAGGAGATCTGTTGCTCTTCTTGGGTCATGGTGTGTGCATGTGAGTGTTATGTCATCTGCATAGGAGGCTAAGTTTATTTGGGGAGTATTGGGTGTAGTTATATCGTGCATGTACAGATTGAAGAGTGCGGGCGATAGGACGGATCCTTGTGGGACTCCGTTTGGAAAGTTTCTGATTTTAGATGACTGACCGGCAAAAGATACGTGTGCACATCTGCCTGCTAGGAAGTTGGCCAGCCACCTTTTTGTGTTGTTGTGCATGTTTGTGTTGTAGATTTTGTTTGTTAGGTTGTGGCGTGGGATGGCATCGAAGGCTTTACTAATGTCGAGTGTGGCTAATAGTGATCTGTGTGGTGGTCTAGCTGAGTTGATGCCGTCAAAAGCTCTTTGTGTAAGGTCTGTGAGAAGAGTGTTTGTGGAGTGCAGTGGCCTAAAGCCATGTTGTGTTGGAGCTAGGGGTAGGTCGGGTGTAATTAGTTGTAATACTAGGCGTTCCATGACTTTGGAGGGGGAGCAAAGGAGTGTAATGGGGCGGTGCGAGGAGGGTAGCGTGGGGTCTTTGTTGGGTTTGGGGAATGTGATGATGATACCATGCTTCCAAATGTCTGGTATTGTGTTGTGTGAATAGCTGTAGTTTGATATGTTAGTGAGTGTTTGTATGCCTTGTGGTCCCAGGTGTCTGAGGTGTATGTTGCTTATGTTGTCTAGGCCACAGGCAGGTGAGTGCTTGAGATTGTTGATGATATGCTTTGTCTGGTGATTGGTGAAGGGTGTATAGTCAGGGTCTGTGGGGAATTGTCTCTTACGTCGGATGACACGTCGGTCGTCTTTGTGAGGTTTTAGGTGGCTGACATGTGAGAAGTGATTGATGAGAGTGTTTGCTTGTTGTTTACATGAAGGAGTAGAGTCTGTTGTTGTGATTGCAGCATGTGATTGTGTTGTGTTGCTGTTGGAAAGTGTGATGCTGTTTAGTGTTTTGTAGAGTTTTTTGGGGTTTGTTTTGTGATCAAGTGTTTGTAGGAAGTTATTCCAATTTAGTTTTTGTTGTTCTTGTATTTTGTTGTTAGTTTGGGTGTTGAGTGCTTGAATTTGTTGTGTGATGTCTTGTGTGTGGGGTGCTGGGGAGTGTTTCAGTGTGTCGCGTTGTCTGATGAGGTTTTGAATTTCTGGTGTGAAGTTGGGGTTGTGTCTTTTTCTGTTACCTCTTGGAATGTGTTTCTTGTCAGCGTTTTGGATAGTTTTATTGAGTATGTGTACAGCATTGTTGATGTTAGTGATGGGTGTACTGTTTAGAGTTGTGAAGTGTTGTTCGGTCTCATTTGTAAATGCTTCCCTCCACAGTTTCACCACTTACATCATCGCCATCACTGTCATCATCACTCACTGCAGCGGCCTTCTCTGTCGTCTCCTCTGTACTCTGTAAACTGCTTCTACCTTTATTACTAGAGCTAACCACATTACTGGCCGAGTATCCTTTCACTCTGCATACATGGGCCCTTACAACATTACCTCCATGCCGCAAAATGTTAACCTTACCATCCTTACCTATAACTCTTGCAGGGACCTCGCCAGCTGTCCTCGCCTTCTCGTTTATAATAGACATAATTGCCTATCTTAACATCTTCATCATTTGTTTTACGAATGTTATGTGACAAAGCCCTTTTAATTCTCTCGTTAGCATCAGATTTCACAAATTCCTCTCTACACTTATGCAAAGCATTCAAATTATTAGCTACAATCTGAGAGGATGTAACATTTTCCAAGGGCTGGAGGGTTATCTGCTGCTATGTTAGGATGGTTAGGATTAAAACTAAACACCAACTGATTAGGGAGAATCCATTATTGTTGTGAAGAGCATTCTCTGGCAGCCACAGCCCAAGCCAGTGCAGTTTCTATGTTTGCATTTAGTATCTTCTTTAATCTTTAGTACGTTAGCCTTTAGCACTGCCATTCAGTCTTTCACACGTCCCATTACTCCATGGACTTTCTGCGGCAGTACACATTATCTCAATGTTGAAATTCTCACCCATGCTCCTGAAATCCATATTATTAAATTCTCCTCCATTATCAGTGAACATCTTCTTGGGTGTGCCAAATATTGCTATCCAGTATCTCATAACAGCATCTATAATCACACTTGGGGTTTTATTTTTGATCACGCATGCATTACAGTATCTAGTAGCGAGATCAATCATTACAAGGAAATACTTATCCTCAAAGAATTTCAGGTCCATACTTACAACGTCATTGAAGTTCCTCGCCATTGGCATACTATCCCACAGGTCTAGACGGTGTTCTCTGGAACTTACTACAAGTTTCACATGATTCTCCAACATTCTTATTTCATCTTCTAACTCTGCATCTATGATACCAGCTTCCTTGACCAATGTGATAAGTTTTTCCTTTGTAGGGTGGGCGAATTGCTTATGGAGTTTCAATGCTTTCTTCTTGGCATCACCTTTTCCATAGCTGTACAAGACATACCTCATGAAGTTCCTGTCCTCTCTGAAACTCTCGAATTATTTATAGGCATAGCATAATGACCAGTGCTAGTGATTTTCAAGTTCTTAATTCTACCATACTTCAGTCAACTTTGTCTCAGCCAAATTCATCACCATACCCATCTTTTTCATGAAAGATTTACTTAGCAAAAGTGGTATATCCGATTCAACAACATCCGTCTCGATCATTAGCCTTTCTTTACCAATATAAGCGGGTATGCTGACTTTCCTATGGGCTTTCACTGTGTTACCATCACCAAACCGGAATGATTTATTGGTGCTATACTCCTTAACTTACTCTTATCATTTACATCAATCATTTCATGATATTCCTCCAACCATTTATCCCCACACACATTAACGTTACAACCTGTGTCAAGTACTGCACAACCTATAGTTTCCTTCCTCAATGTTCTGGTATCACTGTTATCCTCAAAGAAACTGTCTAGTCATACTTCCTTTTGTCTACTTCCTTTACTTTGTCACAATTCCTCACCCAATGATCTTTCGATCCACATTCAAAACATCCACCGTCAAGCCTATTCCTCCTCCAACTTCTTCTCTGGTATCTACCATATCTACCACCCCTATTGTATCTACCATTGTTCCAGTTCCTATGATAACCACCTTGGCCACCATAATTGGTTGTCCACATGATATCTTCTTCTGTATTACCGTCTTTGAAGATACAGCAGTCTCTCAATCTTAGAACATATTTCTTTTATAGTTCCTGTTCCAAAATTGTTTTTCTATTCTTCAAATCATCCTTCCCATTCACCTTTGTTCATATATACCGGTTCAGACTTAACCTTAACTTCTTGAGTTACTTCACTCCTTGTCACACTGCTTGACTCAAACATTCGTTTTAATGTTGATCGAACCTCCTTAAATGATAGGGGTTTTGTTGATGCCATAACCTGTTCCCTTTGTATTTCCGTTAATGTACAATTCTTCACCAGACGGAAAGCCAACACCTCATCTGGCAGTTCCATGCCCTTTTCTGTCATTTTGTAGTACTTCATGTCAAATTCTCTCATGAAACGCAAATTGACATGGTCATCCTTCCTCACACATTCCTCAAAATTCTGATATGCCATAAATTTCCTTCTCTCGGGTTCCTTCAGGAAGGCCTCATCTAATTTTGCTATCAGTAGGTCAACTCCATTCTCTTTCTTCTTATCCTCTGTTGACACCTGATTAGCCACTTCCCTGTCTTGACCAGTTAACGTGAGATGAATGGCTAGCGCTTGCTTCTTTTTATTTATATCCGTTAATTCTGTCCACATCAATACATCTTCCTTCCATTGTTCATATTTGTCTAAATCAGTTAACATGGGGGGTTCTTAATTACAGAAGCCATGACGGAACTATGGACCTCTAGGTTATGGGCCCAGCACGCTGTAACTACGCTCTGCTACCAAATTTGTTAAATATAGTTAAGCTAATCTGCATATGTGATATCTTCCCAAATACTTTCCTATATATTTTATACACGTTTACAATAATTACCTTTCTGATGCGTAGCTCGCCCTTAAGAACGTTGAACCCTCCAAGATGAACCAGCTACTCAGCGAAACAACAAACCACCATCGTAACCAAGAAGCACAAACGCCGACACACAAAAACCACAGCCAAACAACTGCAACGCCATGTAATACCAATCAAACCACATACCGTATCCAACTCACTATTTACACCATCTGCTAGGCATGCCTTAAACCACCATTACATGAAACACGCCGGACAATCGCTCCCCACTATCGCTAGCACAACCTCTCTCCACGATCTCTGGCTTTCCGACTCCCTTCTCCTCCCCACATCGCATACACTCCCCCACTCACGTCATCAGCTGATGACGTCATCGCATCCTCGATAATTTAATCATCAGGGTAATCTACCCTACAAATTATAGATACCCTACATGCGATTATACTATAATTACTATATACTATAATTATGGGGGGGGCGGGAGGGAAGGAAAGGGGGTAGGGGTGGTAGGGGGAGGGGGGGGGGGCGGGAGGGGGCAAGGGGTGCGGGGAGGAAGGAGGGTGGGGGTGGGTGGGGGTGGGGTGGGTGGGGGAGTTGACTAACAACGAGCCCCCCTACCACCCTAACTCCCGCCTCCCCCTAACCCCCGCTACCACCCTCCCCTCCCTACTCTCCTTCCTTCCCTTCACCCCTGCCCCCTCCCCGCCCCCCACCCCCTCCCTACCACCCCCTCCCTATCCCCCCCACCCCCCTCCCCCCCATAAAACACGTATAGCCTTTTTTAGCCCCCCCCCCCCCCCCCCCCTCCCCGTCTTATTTAAAGTTTAAAAATTCCATAGACGAGTTATTTATGAACCGATTTTGTTTAAATTTATACCATAAGTACACTTTGGCAAGCTGAATCGAATGGCGCAAACAGAATTAAAATCGGACCATTAGTTTAGGATTTAGATTTTGACGGGGCTTCCTGGAGGGCCCAGGGGACCGTTTTTTGGACTTTAAAAGTCCTCTGTAGCCCAAACTATAAGTCCTAGGGAATTCTACTTGGTGCCATTCGATTTTTCCCGCCGAGCTGCTTCTAGACATGGTCTTAGATTTCATTACAGTATAATTATATGATACATAACATATAAATTTACTTAATTACCACCCAACTCTTTATCTAATTTGCCAAGGGTAAACAACCATACCGGTCGTTTGCAGGCCAACCATACTAGTCGTTTGCAGGCCAATTTGTAGCCAGCACATCAAGATTCTAACACCCTTCCTACCCGGGCTGCCTTAGGTAAGGACAGCGCGGCTGAAGGGCCGCAACCCGGTATGCCTTATGTAAGGCATTTGCTTGAAAGCGTGCTTTAAATTTTGCGCGGGCAAATTTTACTTTGCGGGGGCGATCGTAGCGCCACCAAGCCTCAACTACCACCCTTATCAGTTCCTACGTTGCCGCCATTGAGAGCTACAGCAAAAAAATTAATTCCGACGCGTCCGATACTGTGCAATCTCCCGCGCGTCCCAGTGCTACCCCCGCTTGCAACATCTACGTTGCAACCGAGAAGAAAAGGAAAGTAAGGAAAGTGAAACGTTTGCTAAGTGACAGTGCAATACACTGTGAACTTTTCAACCAGGATTTGAGCAGTGGTGAAAGCTCTGTGGACAAGTTCAAGCAAGGGCTGACGATGAAAATCGAAAATTGTCAGATGAGGAGAAAAGGATTTTTTTTTGGAGAGTAAAGGAAGGGAAACTAAAGAAGTGGTACACTCAGAGTCAGAAAGAACGGAAAATACGAGGAGAAATGAACAAGGAGACAGTGAGTCAGGTAGTGGATCAAATCGGGGACAAGGAGATAGTGAGGGAGGAGCAGGAGATAGAGACAGTGAGTCAGGTAGTGGATCAAACCGAAGACAGAGAGATGGTGAGGGAGGAGCAGGGGATGGAGATGGTGAGTCAGGTAGTGGATCAGCCCGAGGACGGAGAGATGGTGAGGGAGGGGCGGGAGATTGTGGAGGGGGGGGGGGGGGGGGGAGGAGAATAGAACTAGCAGGGAATGTGGAGGTAGGTCAGGGAGGGATGGAAGAGGAGGTGAACCTGATGGGAGGCAGGGAGGGAAGAGAAACAAGGAGGAGGATTCCAATATACTGTGCTACTACACTAATATAGATGGAATAAACAGTAAAAAGGTAGAATTGGATGATATATTAAGAAAGGATCAACCACAGATAGTCTGTTTGACGGAGACAAAGCTGAACCAGGACTTTGACAGCAATATAGTGTTTAGTGAAGGATATAATATATGGAGATATGATAGAAAGGGAAAAAGGGGAGGTGGAGTGGCAGTATTAGTTAAGAACCCTATGACAGCAAAGCAAGTGGAGTTAAATAATGACAAGGCAGAAATAATGGCAGTTGAACTCAATGATATAGAAGGAAAAAAGCTAGACATAGCAGTAGCTTACATGCCACCAAAGACCAGAGCATGGAGGGAGTTGGAGTTTGAGGAGATGGTCGAGGATATGATTCAGTCGTTGAGAAGATTGCTTTTAAGGAAGAATCGATTGATCTTGGTAGGAGATTTCAACTGTAGTGAGGTTGATTGGGAATCGGGAGATGCAGGGCCAAATCAGAGATCTTGGGGAAGTCGGCTAGTGGAGTTGGTTACGGAAAATGTACTTGCACAACATGTGAAGGAAAATACAAGAATGAGGGGTAATAACGAACCTTCTAAACTCGATCTGATTTTTACAAAGGATCCTCACAAAATAAGTGATATAAACTATCTATGTCCTGTAGGTAAAAGTGATCACCTATTACTAAAATGGAAGTTGACCTCGAGTAATGCCAATAGATTAGACAATAGCTACATAAATGACAGATTAAATTATAGTAAAGCTGATTATGTATCCTTGAAAAGATATTTAGAGGGAGTAGATTGGGATCTTATTTTGAAGGAACAGGACGTACAAGGTAAATATAGTAGATTCCTCGAAATTTATAGAGTAGGAACCAATCTGTTTGTCCCAAGATATAAAACTGGAAATTTTACTAAGCAGAAAGATTGGTTTAATTTGAAATGTAAAAGAGCTTTGGGTAGGCGTGATGCAGCTTGGGCTAGATTAAGAAGAAGGAACACTGAGAGTAATCGGAATAAATATAAACAGGAGAGGAATAGATATGTTAACATAATTAGGCAAGTTAAAATGAACTATGAGAAGAACATAGTAAATAAATGTGAAAGTGATCCTAGATTATTTTATAAATATATAAACAGTAAGTTGAAGGTAAAGAAACAAATTACTAAATTAAGAGTTGATGCTAGGACGTATGAAAATGTATCGGACATGTGCGAGGTAATGAATAACAAATTGGGGTCAGTTTTTACTAGAGAGGAAGGTTTTGACGAACCACAGGCGGGAGTACTGGAGAGTGGTCTTAGTAAGATTGAAATAACTAGAGATGAGCTGTTATCTGCAATGAGAGGACTTGAAGTAAGGAAAGCTATGGGACCGGATGAAGTAGTGTCTGCCTGGGTTTTAAAGGAGTGTGCAGAGCAATTAGTGGAGCCAGTGAGGGACATAATTCAAGCTTCCTTAGATAAAGGACAGGTTCCTGTTGAATGGAAAAGAGCTAATATCATTCCAATATACAAGAATGGAAACCCTGAGGACCCTCTAAACTATAGACCAGTTTCACTTACTAGTATTGTATGCAAGATTTGTGAAAAGCTAATTAGGAAGAGATGGATGAAAATGTTGGAGAGAAAGATAATAACCCAAAGCAATTTGGATTCAGAGAAGGGACATCTTGTGTTACCAGTTTGCTATGTTATTACAGTAGGGTGATAGATGTACTCCAAGAAAGAGGCGGATGGGTGGACTGCGTCTACTTAGACCTTTCCAAAGCATTCGATAAGGTACCACATAAGAGATTGTTATCTAAGCTTGAGACGCTAGGATGTGTCAGGGGGAGTTTGCTGAAATGGATGGAGAGCTATTTAACAGATAGGGAAATGAGGACCAACAATAGAGGAACTTACTCATCGTGGCGGAAAGTTGAGAGTGGTGTGCCGCAGGGATCTGTGTTGGCACCTCTCATGTTCCTTATGTACGTGAATGACCTGCCGATAGGCATAAACTCCTACATGTCAATGTTTGCAGATGACGTAAAAATTATGAGACAAATAACAAATAAAAGTAGTTGTGAGGAGCTGCAAGGGGATTTAGATAAAATATACGAATGGAGCACCAAGTGGAAAATTAAATTTAATATAAGTAAATGCCATGTGTTAAATATGGGAAGAAGTGTGAATAGACCAAATTGGGAGTACAGGATGGGAGATAATATAATTAGCAAGGCCGAAAAAGAAAAGGATTTAGGGTTGATTATACAAGATAATTTGTCGCCAGAGAAACATATTAACAAGCTCTTTAGCGGAATGTATGCAATGGCCGGGAATATGAAAGTTGCTCTGAACTACTTGGATGAGACCATGGTAGCGAAAATTATGAAGAGTATGATTAGACCAAGATTGGAGTATGCAGCAGTGGTGTGGTCCCCGCATCTAAAGAAGCATATTCACAAGTTAGAAAGAATCCAGAGAGCAGTTACTAGATTGGTTCCAAGTCTCAGAGAGCTGCCATATGAAGGGAGGCTAGACAAATTAAATCTACCGAGTCTAAAAGAGAGGAGAGAGAGGGGAGACATGATAATGATGTACAAATGCACCCGGGGGCTGGAGAGGCTGGATAGGGAGGATATATTAATTATGGATACAGGAATAACTAGAGGCCACAGCTACAAAGTAAAAAGACCTACCTGCAAGAACGATATCAGGAAGTTTAGCTTCCCCTATAGATGTATTGACAAATGGAATGGGCTGGGAGGAGGAGGTGGTAGGGGCAAGGAATATCCATATTTTCAAGAAAAAATTGATAAAAAGTAGACTGAGAGACGGGACAACACGAGCTTAGCTCAACTCCTGTAAACTACAATTAGGTAAATACAATTAGGTAAATACAAAAACCTCTATATTCAGAGTAGAAGTGGGAGCGAAATTGACGATTTTGTGGGATTTGGTGCTGATGACAATGTTGATTTATTTGAGGGGGGTGATAGTAGTGATGATCCTGATGTGGAAGTGGTGGAGGAAGGTGCTATTGAAGTACCAAGTGTGCTAGAGCCAACCCCTTCACCTAGTTTCATAGGTCAGGGTAGGCCTAGGCCTAGCCCTACGCCAGGACCTTCCCCTTTGCCTGCCCGTACGCCCTTGAAAGTGGGTAAATACTTCTATAAACAGTCTTTAGTGAAAAGTGCAGCCAAGAAAGCACGCAGGGAGGCAGAAAAAGTGAGGGAAGGCGTAGATACTGAGAGTGACGCCGACCCGTACTAGCAACCACCCGCATTCCTTTGTCACGACGCCTTGACCCGGGACGCCGGGAGGGCCACCCACAGCCCTCAGCTTCATCTGTCCCTCAAGATGACCAAAGGGCCTCTACAAGTGCGCCATTGGCCTCCCACAGTGTGTCACCACAGGCCCCGCATCGTAGGTCATTATTTCCTGCGGAAAAGTCCCCGGCTAGCCGCAAAAGGAGCCCAACTCCTGAGGCCGAGGCTCCCATTGCTCAACCTCCCGCAGCCCCACGCCGCCGACGCCCGGTCTAGTCTTCACCAGAGTTGACTCCTGAAGAGGCTGTTGACGACCCCGACATTGCCCCAGATGACCTGACGTCGCCTGAGGAAGAGGAAGAGGGAGTCCCGACAGGAAGAGTCAAAGGACCTCGAGGTCGTGGACGTGGTCAGCCTGCCGACGCCGCTGCCCCTGGGCCTGGGCGTGGGCGTGCAGGGCGTCCGCCTGGGCATCCGCGTGGCCAAGGGCGTGTGCCAGGGCATCCAGGGAGTGTGCCTGCTGCAGCTCCACGTCCTCGTCCTCGACCTGCTGAAATGTTTGTGTGGTCAGATGGGGCGGATTTTGTGCCAGATTTTCCTGCCTTTGACGAGGTACAACAGGGTTCTGGGGTGTCACCAGCATATCCCTGTGGCCCAAATGCCACCCCCAGTGAACTTTTCTGTGGCTTCTACGACAATGAAGTCATGGAATACCTTGTCAAAGAGACAAATCACCACCAGGCTATCTGTTCAAACTTTCTTGGCAGATAGACAAGTGCAAAGATGGTGGCATGGAGAGCTCTCACTGTGGCAGAATTATATGTGTTCTTGGCACTCACAATGCTGATGACACACATAAAGAAGCACGTTCTGGCTGACTACTGGATAACTGGCGACCTCACAACGACTTCAGCATTTGGCAAATTCATGTCAAGGGATAGGTACTTCGACATCCTCTCATATTTCCACCTGACAAATAACATGCATGTCCACGAGCCCGACACACTCTGGAAGATCAGGCAACTGTATGACATGATACGTCATCGGTTTTCCACCTACCTGATTCCATTTCAGAAGCTGTGCATCGACGAGTCTCTGGTCCTGTTCCGTGGTAGGCTGCACTTCCGACAGTATATCCCGTCAAAGAGACACCGCTTCGGCATCAAGCTCTTCGTCCTCTGCGACTGTAAGACGGGATATGTGCTCGACTTTATAGTCTACAGCGGCAAGGGTGGTGAGGTGGAGATTGACCCCCTCATTGGTTTTGGCGGCACTGTAGTAAAGAGGATGATGGAGAGGTACTTCCATGACAACCACGTCCTCTATACCGACAATTATTACACGTCGCCTATCCTCGCCAAGTACAGTACCTCCATGACCGCAAGACCGGAACTGTCGGCACAGTGAAGGGGAAGAGGAAGGGCATGCCAGCCTACCCAACAAAAACTAAGAAGAGGGACATATTCCATAAGAAGAGTGGCCCCATCCTCTCCATCCACTGGCATGACCAGTGCAAGGTCAACCTCCTCACCACATGCCACAAAGCAGAGATGGTCCCCACAGGGAAGGTGGACCGAAAAACGAAGAACCCTATCACAAAACCAGCTGCTGTTCTGGACTATAACCTGAACATGCGCCTCGTCGACAAGTCCGACATGCAGATGGGCTTCATAGACTGCCTGCGAACATCTTGCAGGTGGTACAAGAAGTTTGTCCTGCATACAGTAGATATGTCTGTCCTCAACGCATACAACATCTACCGTTTGAGGTGTCCAGTCATCAAGTACAAGAGCCTGCGGACCTTCCAAAAGCAGCTGATACATGAGCTCCTGGTAAAACATGCGGGTACACCAGGGAGGCCACTACAAGGACCAGGCATGATGGACAGAATAGGGTGTGCCGACTTCATCAGAAAGCACCAGCTCGTCGCCCTTCCTTTCCAGGGTCCTAACAGCCGAATAAGGATGCAGAAGAGGTGCTATGTGTGCACCCGCACAACTCGACGACCAAGCAAACCCACAAAAACCACTTGGCAATGCCTCGAGTGTCAGGTGGGACTGTGTGCCGGCACCTGCTTCAATGATTTCCACACTCTGGCAAACTATTGAAGTGTAAGTGACAGTGATAGTGAAACTCAATAATAATAATATAACTAAGTATAAGTGAAAGAGACACATAAGTAATAATAAGTGCCTTCAGAACAATATGAACAAGTGAAAGTGACACTAAAATATATATTCCTAACAATAAAGAAGTGAAAATTACACTATCAATTACCATAGTCTAGTAGTTAGGGTGGATGGGACTCGTTAGCCTTGGTCGGCAACTCATCTAGGGGAGACAACCTTATACAAATCCGGGTGGATGGAACTCGTCAGCCTTGGTTGGCAACCTGTCTAGGGGAGTAAACCTGATACAAATCCGTACTGCTTACCTAAGGGTAAGCCAGGTTAGTGGATGGATTAGCCGAACACCACTGTAGAAAAATAGTGCTAACAAGATACACAGAGGGCCTCGGAGTTGGACGGATCCTAAATTGAGTGGTCAATCCTGTAAGTCCTTTACTAAACTGGCTCGGGTTGTCCCACTCACAGGGAATAGGTCCGCTTGGGGGCATTCTGTGTATGGCCACCCTCGTAAGGGGAGTAAGGCGTCCGGCAATAGATAGATAGATAGATAGTATAAATAATCATAACTACTATAATAATGACTATAAAACTAAGTCTAAGTGAAAGAGACACACATAAGTAATAATAAGTGCCTTCAGAACACTATGAACAAGTGAAAGTGACACTAAAATATATATTCCTAACAATAAAGAAGTGAAAATGACTATCAATTACCATAGTCCAGTATAAATAATCATAACTACTATAATAATAACAATAAAACTAAGTATAAGTGACAGAGACACAAATTACTTCAGAAAAATATATTTATTGAGTGAAAATATCATAACAACAATAATATATGGCATAATAAACAATAAAACACTAAAAATTCGCTTCCCGCCATAATTCAAGGTAGAGCGACGAGTCAAAACGTTCGTCGTAGCCTGGGCTGCGGTTGAGCGTTCGGACGCGGCGAGGTAAATACGCGGCAAAAGTTACCTCCACTTCCATCATCATAACTCCTGAACTACTTGAGCTAGAAAGCTCTACTCAACGCCATTCTACGCGGGAAGGTAAGGCACCCATTTTGACATATGTTTGATTATTGTAAGTAGTATATTAAGCGAGATTAGCCTTAGTTTACTTTTGTTGTGTTTTCAGCCAGATCGCCCGGATACAGCCTCCGTCATTAAGAAAGGCTGCCCGGGTAGGAAGGGTTAAGGGCCGTTGATCCGTCGATCGCCGACCCAGCACAAGGGTTAGGATTTGGCATAAAAGTTTCCCCTCGCTCGAACACGTCGGGTACCACAGTTCGACGGGTGTAGGGATTGCCAACCCACAACACCCTCTAACGAAACCAAAGAGTGAGTACGGTCGTTTACCTCATGACAGTCACGGTGCTCCCAAAGGAGGGGCCAGCGGGAAGAAGGGAAAAACGGAAAACAGAAAGGATGAGAAATGATAGGGCCCACTAAAATTAGTTGGGGGCGGCAGGAAGGGTGGGCATGCGGGCATGCACTCCCCTCCTGCCGCCTCCGTCAGCCCCCGCACGTGTTCAAAAGTGAAACCAACGAAGCAGGCAGAGCGGCGGGTATCTTGGGACTGTCTGCCGGAAGTGACACTGCTGCTATGATCTTCCCCTAGTACCGGAATTGCGGGGGGCTCTTGCAGTGCCACCCGGCGGGGAATCGTATAAGGCTGTTCTCTCTTAGGTGGTGGTGCACTGATTCACCATGGAGAAACAGTAGGGCCAATGACACTAGAATCTGTGTTTGGAGAGGCATCCCAGCGGGAGGAAGAAGGAGGACATTCCGGTTTAGATGATTTCACTTTGTCCTTGGACTTCTCTTCGCCGCTTTTCTGGCAGGATGGAGAGTCAGGACGTCGTCTTTTTGCCTCTTGTAGCTGTAGAGGAGAGGGCGACCGAAGTTCCATCAGAGGCGAACGAGACCTGGAACGCCGGGGTTTCGGACCAAGCGACCCCGACGAAGGTCCGTCTGAGGTCCTGGGCCTCTTGGTGTGGCGGGAGGGAGCAATAACACAAGAGTCATCGGACTCAACAATAACTGTCTTAGTCACTTTAGAAACTTTAGGTTTAGCAACTGATGTACAGTGGAGCCCCCATCTTCGCCACATCAGTCTTTGATGTTTCAATCTTCGTGGTAGATACCAAATACAGTCAGGCCTCTCAATACGCGAGTATATGGGCGACACACGAGGGCGCGGAATGGAAATTCGCGTACAGTCAGCCCTCCATTTAACGGACTTTTAGGGGGGAAACGAAGTCCGTTAAGTGCAAATGACCTCTGAAAAGTGGTTAGGCCCTAGCCTATTCAGTAATAAAATGACAAAAATTCGGTTTTTCTTACCTTATTTACATACTATGGTACACAATGCTAATATAATTGCCCAATAATGTATATAATGCTTATTGTTTGGCATTATGAGTATTGTACATATCAGTAATGGGCGAAATTGTAAATAAACCCTATCCTGGAGACGCCATTTGCAATGTTTACATTTTGGCGTCCCTGTTCAGTCAAACAATACGGTGCAGCGTCTGTTTTGGTACGCAATACTGTAGCCTACTATTTTGGATACTACCAAAGTATTCATAGTTCGTAATATTTTATGGGATAAATATAAAGCAATATCAAAGTGTGTTTTATTTATTACAATAATACCCAATAATACCATAATATATTATGTGGATCATAGACCCCTTTACATAAGGACTGGAAACGAGCACTCTCGGAGTTTGAAACTTGGGTCCATTGCTTAAAAGCAGTATCATGAAAGCAGTGGTCTCTCCGACTTTCTTAACCCTTGGTTCCCGGATGACCTCATGTACGCCCATAAAAAAGCATGTAACAGGTACCCGGAAGGCCTCTTATGCACCCACGACGTCACAGCCTGTGAGCTTGCTGTGCGAGGCGTCGGTCCGACGCATGTAAACAACAGCCGGCTGGACCGACGCTCCGCATCTCCGGCCACAAGAAGGAGAGCGTCGCTTGTTCTTGTGTGCCTGTATGTTGTTGTTCAGTATCGAAAAGTGGTGTAAAGTGGCTGGTTTGGCCATAAAGTTATCTCCAATGAAATCATCATCACAGCTCACCCAGTTGACTTAGAGAGCTCTACTTAATGCCATTTTACAGGTAAATAACACAGCTACGCTTGGGGATGCGCGGGAATGCGGTAAGCAGTCTGATTAACGAATATACGGTAGCCTAGCCTAGACGTTTTTCGGCCAAAACACCCGGGTTTCGAGGAATATATATATAATACATAACCGGGGCTGGAGGGTTAAACACAAAAATATGTACACAAACACAACTTTACATATAAATGCATGTAATTTCACACGCAATCGTCCATATCCCCGCCATATTGGCGAAATAATGTCTCGCCAGAAAACGAACAGCCCAGGACGATGCCAGACGCCAGTCACCCACGAGACACGTTAGAGGCAACACATTTTTGTTCTGTTGTTCGTTATCTCTCAGCTTATTGTAAGTAATTTTCTTATAAATACTTACCAGTCACAAAAGGATCTGTGTTAACAACTTATTTAGCTGATAAATATTAGAATTGAGCTGATGTCAACGGGTTGCTTTGATATGTACTGATAACCATTTTACAACTATTCTTGTTTTTTTGCTTTACAGGAACAATGCCGAAAAGATGTGCTGCATTCAATTGTCGTGGAAACTACAAGGGAGAGCCATACAGTCCTATATGGTGTGTTTCCCGAATGAAGAACAAGAACGACATGCATGGATTAGTGCTATGCCAAATAGCCCAGAAAGTTTGAGAGACAGGTCGAAACTATGGATTTGTGCATCACACTTCGACTGCGATTGGGTCACAGTTCGGGGAGGAAAACGACCAGCTGGGCCTCCTACAGTTTTTAAAGGTGTACCCAAGTCTTGCCTCAAACAACTTACGTCAGCTCCTAGGTTAACTAAAACAGTGACAAGTGAAGCAAGACTTAAAAAAACAAACTGAATTTGAAAATGAACAAGACAAAATGCATAGTTATGGCAAATTTGCAAGAGAGATTGGAAAACACTTCCCTGAGTTTTATATAATGCAAAATGGTAGAGAACTGACAATGTTTAAGACAGATGGTAATGGTAGAGCAGTTGATAAGTTTCTTCATTTTAAAGAGGTACAGTCTCCTTTTGGTTTTCTGCAGCTGGTAGTAGCAGAGAAAAGTGGCTTGGAGATACCAAAAAGTAAACTGAATCTTCAAAAAAATAGCTTGGTAAGTAAGTGGTCTCAAATTGAAGAAATAGTGAAAATTATGAACACTCATGAAGCGACTAATACTGACCGCTTAAAAAGAATAATTTCAGAACTTGACTCTATCACAGAATTTCATGAAATTGAAGGTTTTCAGTTCATTCAAGCACAGTTACAACTCCTTCTTATTCCTCCTAAAAATCGCCGATATACAAAGCATATGTTAATTTTTGCAGCAGAACTGTTTTGTATATCACCCGCAGCATATAGAATGCTTAGAAACTCCAAAGCAATTAGTCTTCCTTGTGAGAAACAGATTCGCCAATTGTTATCTCGCACTTATGCTGACAAGTGTCTCCCAATCCTTTTTGATCAGTTGAAGCCACAACAGCGGTTAGTTAACATTTTGTTTGATGAAGTCAAGCTTAAGCAGGCCCTTAGATTTACAGGAGAGCATATAGTAGGCTATGCAACAAACGGACCAGCAAATCTAGCAACATCTGCTCTTGAAGTTGTTTGTCACTATGGAGGACCACGGTACATCATACGAATTCATCCTGTATCAAAACTGAATGCTATTCAACTGAAGGAAATATTACTTGAGGCTGTATATGTTGTTAAAGCTAGTGGTGGCCATCCAGTATCGTTCGTCTGTGACAACTGTCCACTGAATCAAGCTGTTTACAGAATGCTTGGGGGTCCTGGAAAAGTAACACTAGCATCAGATGGCATAAATGTTTTCCTTGTCTATGATTATGTTCACATCCTCAAGAATATGAGAAACAACTGGATCACAGAGAAATGTCAAGAATTACATTTTAGCAAGGACGGTACAGAATATTTGGCGTGTTGGAGTGATGTTAAAGCTCTTTACAATGAAGATCAGAAGACACCACTTCGTCTGACAAAACTCACACGCTCATCAGTATTTCCTTAACCATTGCAACGTCAGAGTGTGCCCTTAGTTTGCCAAGTGTTCAATGAGAAAATGATTGCTGCATTTGAAGGTCTTAAAGGAACTGTTAAATTTCAGGATGGAACAGTGATATACATAACACTGGTAACCAATTGGTTGAAAATGATGAATGTTAAAAGCAAGTACAGCGCAGTTCATTTACGAGACCAATATCGTGAACCTTGGACATTAAACTGTACAAACTTCAAAGCTCTGCAGGAAATGTGTACAGTTGTATCCAGCTGTCGGTGGACTGGTGGGCATGGCAGAGAGAAGAAACTAACACAGTCAACAGCAGATGCCTTTGTCATCACAACAAGGTATAACATAGAAGCAGCACAATATCTTTTTGAAACCCATGATTTTGCTTACATCCTACCTGCTGTTTTTTCACAAGATCCCCTAGAAAAGTGTTTTGGTCAAGCAAGACAACGTAGTGGAGGAAATTTTTACATTGACATTGGGGATGTTCAAGCAGCATCCAAAGTACAGCAGTTGCATCAGCTGTTGAAACGTGACATCGTTCCTGACCGAGCCAAAGAAGTAAGCTGTGAATTTTGTACAGCAGCAATAGATGATGGTGATTTACAACTTCTGGAAGAGCTGACATTACAAGACACTCAACTACTTCTAGATTCAGATGATACTTTAAAACATAAAATTGTCTACATTGGGGGATTTTTAGCTCATAAACATGGACACATGGGCTGGTCTATCAGAGTGAGAACTGAGCGATCTCTGCCATACCCATAGCTTACTCTGACTGTTCCTTTTACTTATATATTTTCTAGATCTCAAGTGACGGCGTCTCTTCCATGGATTGACCTCCCAATCTACCATGATTGGAGGCCAAAGCGTCACATTTTTCCTTTGCCCCTCAACTTTCTCTTCATAATTGCTGAGGGGCACAGGGCCCTGGGTGGGGCTTTGGTTTCCCGGGCGTTTCCGCACCCTCCTTAGCTCCCCGCCATGGAGTGGCTTCGGTCACCCAGGCTTTATTGTGGTCGGCAGGGAGGGTTCTTTGGGGGCGCTCGATTATGGCCTTGGCCTTATTCGGGGCCTTGGGGCTGTTCGGCCAGGCAGCTTGAGGAACAACAACAACAACAACAACAGGAAGTAGATTCTGGGGAATGCTTGTCATCAGAGTTTTTGACTGCGCTCAATCGAGGTGGGCTGAGTATGCCTACACTGGCTACTGTCTTCTTTGTACATAGTGGCATCACCCTTCAAATGTCTCTTCAAGACTCGAAAAAGTGTTGTCGCAATTACTTGAAACAATGCTTGTCTTATGTAGATGCTCCTTTAGCTAGCCATTCAGGAGCATGCCAGACATTGTGTAATGTGTTGTTTAAGGCCTTTGTATTTAATACAAGCGATCGGGAGTGTACACTAGGCTGCTTAAGGCGACAAGAGAAACTTTCTAATGTTTAAGTTAATTATTGTGTTATGTGACTTTTGACATATGTAAAATTATGTGTAAAGTAATATTTTGCAAAGGTTTTACTTTAATTTCTTCTAATATTTAATTAATGTAAGTCATGGTATGATGCTTTGCTTGTATAATACATGTTCTTATAAACTATCTCATTATAACTGTATATTTTCCTATTATGTTCAATCACGAAAGAGACTTAAGAGTCAATCAACCAAAAACAAATGTTTTATTTTCCTTTACTTGGTTGCTCTAGTTAATAAGATGTTGTAGAGTAAAAACAAAAAGGCCCATATCCAGTAAAACTAAAATAAGACCTCAGTTTGTGGGCCTGACAATGGACCCAAGTTCCGGGACCCGAGTATGGCCGACGCCAGTCCTTATGTAGAGGAGTCTATGATGTGGATGCAAATTTGTAGCCTACGAAATAAAAAAAACGAAAAGGTGACGATATTGTTACTGTACCGAAAGTTCAGTGTACCGGATCGTTGTACCGTTACTACCGTAGCGTCAGGCCAAAACGTAAACATTGCAAATGGCGTCCCCAGGATAGTTGCAATTTCGCCCATTACTGATACAGTCAGCCCCCCCAATACGCGAGAATAGGGGCGACAGGAGGCATCGCGTATTGGGAATCCGCGTATTGTGGACCTAACTTTAAATAGGAATAATTAGATATGGGTGACATCTCTCAATTATGGCCTATTTTCAAAAATTTTGGCCTTATTTTCGACATTTTTGGCTCTACAGTACAGTCTATATCTTATATATAATAAGAACAATGAATAAAAATATGAAACCTTACCTTAAAATTAGTAGTAGATAGGCTAGGACTAGGACTAGGACCGTAGGACTTCACGATTTTCTCCAACTTCTCCCTCCCTGACCAAATCGTACGAACAGTTTACTCTGACAAGCCTATTGCACAGTTTCCTTCTCCTTTTTTCTTGCTATCCAACACTTCCACCTTCATTTTGTGTGTTATCTTCTTATATTGGCGTGGCATGGCGAAAAAAGTGGCAGGCACTACAAACGTTTGGTCACTCCGCACGGCTATGACGCTTGAGCGGGACTGTGGGAGGGAGGGAGGGAGGGTAAGCGGGAGGGAAGGCAGGCGTATGCCCGTCTTCTTCTTTTTTCAGAGCTACTCCTGGGCCTCGCGAAACGTAGACGTGCTCGCGTATCAAGCGGGAATAGCGGATTTGGCCCCTTCTTAGCTCTCGATTCGTGTATTGTGGTACCACCTCGCGTAATTAATGTTTAATTAATTAATGTTATTTTCGAGGGGTCACTCGTGTATTAGGGTTTTCGCGAATTGTGGAATCGCGTATTGGGGGGGCTGACTGTATGTACAATACTCATAATGCCAAACAATAAGCATTATTATAGGTTTGACTCCTGTAAGGAGATAAAGAAAACCTAATATTTAGTAGTGGCCCCGTAATCATTGACGAACATGCCTATTACATAAGGCATCCTCTTCAAACACTAATCCGCCGTAGTTTGAATCTACCGCGCAGAGCACTTAAAATCTGAGGAGCCTTCATCATGAGCGCACGCGACCTCACTCATGGCTTCAGTCATTATGAATTGGGTTCTCACTACGAAAAAACTTCGTAAAAAATAAAAAACAAAAAGAAAATAAGAATAACTATCCAATAAGCTTTCCATCATATCGTGGATGTACTTGTGTGGATCTTTGACCAGACGCTGATTCAGGCGTCATTCTTCCTTCACTGACATATCAAGTAAACCAAAATCCTTAATACATCAACGAATGGGAAGGGGATGGTCGGGAGGGCCCCAGTCGTCAATGATTACGGGGCCACTACTAAATATTAGGTTTTCTTTATCTCCTTACAGGAGTCAAACCTATAATTTATTAGTGGCCCCTCCATCATTGACGAACATGCCTGATTTCTAAGACTGGAGGGGGACATTCGTAATCATATCATAACTCTAGAAAAGCAGATAATCAAACAACCACATAGTATTCTTACTTTTGTAAAAAAAAAAAAAAAAAAGAGATATTCGGGTGCATAAACTTTATACAGCCTAAATCTGTAAAAAGGGGTACAAGCAGGAGCGTGCTTCAAAGAAGCCTGCTTGAAAAAGGGTTAACTCTGAGACTCTGTGCACAGATCTGCTAGTTAAGGCACCCCACTTAAAGTAAGTGGTGAAAACTAAAATTTATAAGTTTACATGTGCACATATAAACCCCATTAACTAGTGGATATATTCCTAAAAATATAACCAAACATAAATGAATTCTTGTACATTCGTAGAAGTACTGAACTTGTGTACTTATGCAGAAGTAATTACTTCAAAAGTAAAAGTCGTAGTTGCAACTACCGAGATTTCTCAAAAATCTATTGCTTCACAGCCAAAGCTACTTACAACAAGAATTGTTGTAACACAATTATTGGCCTTTAGCATAATTTCCTGCAATGAATACTACAGAGAAATTTTATAATACCATGATTACAACCAGTATCACAGCTCGTATGTTCCGAACACATACTGTACTCCGGAGGGGTCTAGGGTGTCCTATGTCACACTGACTGCACCCTCCCCCCCCCCCCCTTTTTCTTAAAATTAAACAAAATGTGACTAAAAGGGCCACCTAGACCCTCTGCCATAAAGCTATACATGGCAAGGAAGGTTTGTCCAGAGCTACTGAAAGGTATCGAGGCAAAAACTCCTGATTAGAGGCCCACAACTGTGTGGACGTAATAACTTCCACCGAAAGATTATTAAGGAAACGTAAAGAGGCTGTCCCCTTGCGTAAATCGTGGGTCTTACCCACAACGCCGGGATTCTTCTCTTTAAAGTCCTCGACCAAGAGAGAAGCCAGTGTACGCTCCATCAAGCGTTCACCCGGACTTGCGACCCATAAAGCACCCTGGTGATTTAGAGGTGCCACCCTTAAATATTTGGTTAGAGCTTGCACTGGGCAAAAAAGATGGTGCACCTTTCCCCTGTTTAACGCCGGAACCGTGAATTCTGAAAACAAGTGTTCACTGTGCTCAAACTCGGCTAAGAATCCTGGGGAAGGTGCAATGTGAATACACTTATGAAGCCTATCAAACCTGAGGCAATTAGGTGCGTTGCTCATCGCCGCCAGCTCAGATACTCTGTTCCCGGTAGCCAAAGCCATAAGGAATACTGCCCTTTTGTAAAATCTGCAGTCTTTGGTACATACGGGAACGAGAATAACAACGATGCTTTGTCCAGAGACCATGTAGGCCTTAGCCGACGGGGAGGTGGGCGGAGTTTAAAACCTGCCCACATAAATCACTTTCAGATAAATGTTTCCGCATGAACAGATAAATTAAATAATAAACAACCAACGCCACCGAGGGCACAGTTTGTTTTGTTCGAAGAATCCGAGACGTAAAAGCTTGCCAATGCGATGGAAACTGTCGCTTTGTAGACTGGGTATATTGATTCGTGAATATCTTGGTCACGTCGCTACCAGATGGTGCTAGCCACTTGGCCTCCTGAATGTCCAAAATGAACAAGTCCGCGAGGTTTCTAGGTTGCCAATTGTGTTCTAAGTGGAACAACCCGACCAGGAGTGACACTGGGTGCGGGCACCACGTGTTCAAATGCTGGTACCACACTGCGCCGGCCACAGGGGCGCGATTAGCGAGACTACGCCTTGCTAATCCTGTAGTTTGTGGACTACGTGGCACATTAGAGACGCGTCTGGCGGCGGAAAATAGATAAATGGAAATCAACCTGTTCTCGTCCGTCATCAGAGCGTCAGGTCCGCCCGCCGGCGTTATCGGCCGGCGGGTGAGGTACGACTGTGAGTATCGCCATACACCTTGGCTGTGGCTGTCCCTCGCTTGCGAGCTCGGTATACTCCCTGAATGGGAGCCCTCGTCCGAGTCCCGTAAAGGTTTATGATAATTTAAAGCTCCCATAGCTCATTAACACATTGAAAGCAGAGCTGGTGAGCAAAATCATAAAGTATACTAATTAATTTAATTTATATTTAATTGTATTAAAATAAATTACTATAAATAAACATAATATTACAGGTATCATAATATAATCATAGAAAATATATATGTTTATTATGATTCAGCTACTAAATTATTTAATTTACAAATAGAAATAAGATAGGGCTACCTGAGCTTAACGGCATTGAACATACAGCAATGAGAGGTTCAAGTGCCGACACGACAGAGACTGGGGGAAAACTACCCCGCCCCCGGGAACTACCTGGTCACCTGGTGCAACACCGGTACTCCGCCCTGGAAAGAGAAATTTCCGGGGATTAATGCTCATAGGGTTACACCCAAAAAATGGTACAAAATATGTGCCTCAAAACCGCCGGTCAACGAACCGTAGCACTCAACCACTACTTTTTGTTGTCCCTTTAGTTTCATATTAAAGATTTCAGCATATCTTTACCTGTCCAGAAGATTTAAGCATATCTTCTGAATCCTCATAAAGATGAAGCATATCTTTATTAAAGATGAAGTCTTGCAAGTATCCCTTTACACTTGAAACACTAGTAAGATTCCGGCATCTTTTTATCCTATAAAAAGTCTAAGCCTATCTTAATCTCTAATCTGGCTTCTCCTAGAAGCCCTCATAGATCGCTGTCTTGAAGGCCGTGATACCCTATTGTATCAATCAATTGTTTGGCAAATTATCGTGAATTGCAAATCAGTTAATATAACCACCCAAAGGTACAACCGCCGGGTTTTATATGCAATGTCAAACCAATTGTACCTGCCCTAGACCTCTTTGTAAAAAGGTCGCCGGGAGTGGAAGACTAAACAAACAAACGGCATTGTTTCAATGGCTTATTAAAGATTTCAGCATATCTTTTACCTGTCCAAAAGAATTAAGCATAACTTCTTAATCCTCATAAAGATGAAGTCTTTCAAGAATCCCTTTACACTTGAAACACTAGTAAGATTCAGGCATCTTTTTATCCCATAAAAAGTATAAGCCTATCTTAATCTCTAATCCGGCTTCTCCCAGAAGCCCTCATAGATCGCCGTCTTGAAGGCCGTGATACCCTGTTGTATCAATCAATTGTTTGGCAAATTATCTCGAATCGCAAATCCGTTAATATAACCACTCGAAGGTATAACCGCCGGGTTTTATATGCAATGTCAAACCAATTATACCTGCCCCAGACCTCTTTGTAAAAAGGTCGCCGGGAGGTAAAGACCAAACAAACAGACAGCATTGTTTCAATGGCTTTGAAAAGCAGAGAAAACCAAGTCCAACAGGTGTCAGCCTGATCACCTAGAAAACTGTGTGGAGCCCCCCTCGACGGGAATAACCCAGGAAGCCTGATCCCAGGCTCGACCATAGAAAACGCAGTTTCTGATGAGCCCTCAAGCGACCAAACTCGTCGGGGTAACTTACTTATTTTAGCCATCCTGACTAAAACTCGGTAAACAAAAACGGTGTTCTCGGAGCAACGAGAAAAACGCCGGAAAGGTAACCCACACTAAACTATACATTACAGGAGGGCGTAATGCATAAAGCAATGAATAACACAGGAGGCCTGATCCCAGGCTCGACCACAGAAAATGCAGTTTCTTATGAGCCCTCAAGCGACCAAACTCGTCGGGGTAACTTACCTATATTGAGCCATCCTGACTAAAACTCGGTAAACAAAAACGGTGTTCTCGGAGCAACGAGAAAAAACGCCGGAAAGGTAACCCACACCAAACGAGACATTTTAACACATTTTATACAAAGGGTGTGTGCAAAAATAGGGATACCTGAACAGGAGGGCGTAATGCATAAAGCAAAAACCGGGGCAAAGGTAGCCATGACAGAGACTGGTGGGATACTAACTCCAGGTTCTACATAGACCCGCCGGGACCCAGTTCTGGAAAAAAAGAAAATTTCCAGGAATTAATGCTCATAAGGTTAACCCAAACATGTTCGCACACAAGTGTTAAATAACCCGCCGGGTAACGAGACGTAATACTCAACGACTACAGCTTGCTACGCGGTGGGGTTTCCTAAGTAAAAGATTTCAGAATACCTTAATTTGTCCAAAAGATTTATGAATACCCTCTGACATAATATATAAAGACCAGCATGGCGTTTATAACTGATTAAGTCTTTCCGGTGGTGTTTGTTTCAAGATTCAATTTTGGAAAAAAAATAAATAAAAAAGACGCCGGCCCCCGAATTATCTCGTAGATCAAAAACTGGGAAGCCTGACAAATATACGAGATCTAACTTCTCCCGAAGTATCTTTTTAGATCGCCGTATGTTGAAGGCGGCAATACAAAACGTATCCCTCAATTGTCTGGTTAACTAACTGAATTGTAAATTCGTTATTCCCATCCCTCCAAGGAACACCCGCCGGGTGTGAATATTAGTTTAAAAAACGTTAACCCCAATTGTGCCCTAAAGCGCCGTATGTTGAAGGAGGCGATACACAATGCATCCCTCAAGTGTCTGGTCAACTAAACTGAATTTTGCAAATTCGGGCATCCCTCCCTTCCAGGTTGCACCCGCCGGGTGATTTAAAGTTTAAAAGTTAACCCCAATTGTTCCTAACCCCACTTCTTTGTAAAAGATCGCCGGGGAGAAAATACAACAACAGCATAGTTTTATATTGGCGTTGCAAAACCGAAAAAACTACAAACAACACGTGTCCGTATGAACACTGTTAGATGGGTACAGCCCACCCGCCGGGAATCATAAGGAGCCTGAAACAGGCACCCCAGAGACGCAGTCCTGGGGAGCCACAGACACCCACTTGCCGGGGAAACAAGACTGTTTTTAAACCACGCGTGGCCAAAACTCGGCAACCAGCCGGGGTTATCAAGGTGAAACCGAGAAAAACCCGCCGGAAAAAACCCACCCCGTCCAGATACCATCTGAACGCACCACCGGACCGAGGCGTAGCCAAAACACAACTAACGCCGGGCCCAACATAGTCCGTGGAATTAGCCAATACACAACTAACCCAGGACACATAAATAGTCCGTGGAATTAGCCAATACACAACTAAACCAGGACACAAATTGGGCTTGTCTCCTTTCATGTGTTAGCCTCAGTTCACCTAGCCGTAAATAGGTACCTGGAATAAGTGGACGACGTTGTGACGTCCCATCTGGGGTTGGCAAAAATGGTACAAGGCAAGATGGGTAACAGTACTTGGGAAGTATTGATACTTCCAACCTTACTTCAGATGAGCTGGTGGAGGTACATGGAAATGCACTTACATTAGTGTTCGATCATCACTGTCCAGAAGTAGAGAAGAAAATCATAGTACGAGATGATTCGCCCTGGTATAGCACTCGAGTTAAATTTCTTAGAAGAGCGCGTAGAAGAGCTGAACGTGAATGGCGGAAAAATAAAACAGACTCTACATGGTTGCAATATCTGTCAGCCAGAAGAGCTGTGGTCCACAAAATCAAAGATGAAAAGAAAGTGTATTATCAGGGAAAAGTTGACTCGTGTGGTAATGACCAGAGGCTTCAATTGTAAACAGTTTACTTGGAAAAACAAGAGTCAGCTTAAGACCTTCTGTACCTGATGCCGAGTTGGCTGCCAACTTTGTGGCATTTTTTG
The DNA here is from genome assembly GCA_037953745.1 of Lithodes maja. Taxonomy (NCBI): domain Eukaryota; kingdom Metazoa; phylum Arthropoda; class Malacostraca; order Decapoda; family Lithodidae; genus Lithodes; species Lithodes maja. Next base: position 116,862 of record JBAKBP010005437.1, read on the forward strand.
CTGGCAAGATAACTCGCATAAGACAGGAGCTGGATGATGCTTCTGTTGGTGAAGAACTTTCAGTTGTACTCCAACCCCGACACATTCCTAATAATGTCCTCTCATCCTTTCACTCAGTAGAGGTGGACATGATCTCGTCCTACATAAGAAACCTCAATAAAACATTTTGCCCGTTGGATCCCATAAATGTTTCCAAGCTACCAATTGTCTATGATCACACAGTTGAGTTTATTTCCAAAATAATTAATAAGTGCTTCTCTGAAGGTAGCTTCCCACATTCTGAAAAGCATGCACTACTCCGACCTACTCTAAAGAAACCTGGACTTGATGTTGAGAACATGTTGAACTATCGTCCTGTCTCCAACCTGTCCTTCATATCAAAGATATTAGAGCGTGCAATACTTGACCAATTACAACCACTACTTCAGTAGAATGAAACTATCCCAATTTTTCAGTCTGCTTACCGACAGCATCATTCAACTGAAACAGCATTGATTAGAGTACATAATGATCTAGTTGAGAACATTTGCAATGGTGTGGCCTCACTATTGGTCTTGCTTGATCTCTCTGCGGCTTTTGACACAGTGGATCACGAGTTGTTATTGAGTGATCTTTATGATTGTGGTGTGCGTGACTCCGCTCTCTTGCTTCTTGGGTCGTACTTGTCAGGTAGATCCCAGAGTGTGATGGTAAATCAAGTGGTCTCGGACTCGACACCCCTGCAGTATGGTGTTCCGCAGGGATCAGTTTTAGGTCCTATCCTATTTATAATTTATATTAGCAGTTTGTCTCTTCTGCTTCGTGCACATAATGTCACCTTTCACTTTTATGCAGATGACACCCAGATTTATGTGAGAATCACAAATATAGTTGATATACGGAGTAAGATGGAATTGTTGATGTCTGATATCAAGAAGTGGATGAGAGCGAGAAAACTTAAACTAAATGATGGTAAAACTGATATTCTCATCATCCGAGGAAATAGAAGAGCTGATGATATAGTAGGTGCCCTCTCCATCAATGTGGGTGGATCCAGCTGCGACCGGCCAACTCTGTTCGAAATCTGGGTGTATATGTGAACTCCCGATTAGATTTCAAAGAGCATGTAAACCAGATAGTTAAAAGTTGTTACTTGCACATCAGAAATCTCTATTTGGTGAAGCCGTTTATAACCAGACGTTGCCTCCTGACGTTGGTTCACTCATTGGTCTTCTCTCGTGTTGATTATTGCAATGCCCTGTTGGTGGGTCTTCCAAATTATATTTTGAAGAAAGTTCAGTCTGTTCTTAACAGGGCCGCAAGACTAATTTTTGGTGTTCCACCTAGAACTCCTACTACATCTCTTCACATAGAACTGCACTGGCTGCCAGTAAGAGCAAGAATAGAATTTAAGTTGTGTTTGGTGACTTTTAAGGTTCTCAAATTTGGTGAGCCTAGGTACCTTGCGGAGCTGCTCAGGCGCCCACCGGCACACCATGGTGTAGTTGTGCGTCATGACAATGACCCTTTTCGTCTTGATGAACCAAGGGCTTTCCAGCAGTCTTCTTTCTTTGAGAGTTCATTCTCCTACATGGCTCCGAGGTTGTATAACAGGTTGCCGCTGTCCATGAGACAACTGAGTTCTGTTGAATGCTTCAAGAGACAACTTAAGACTTTTCTCTTTGAGAGAAGCTATGATCTTGAGAGAGGTGTCATGACAGATGGCTATAGAGTTTAGGCTATTTTGCCACTGCTAGTGATTGTTAAATGTGTGTTGTATATAAGCCTTCTTTTGATGCATTGATTTTTGTTCTTTTTTCTTTCTCTTTTCGAGCGCTAGTGAATTCTTCGGAAAAATTGGCGCTTATGAGAAATAAGTAACATGCTTATTATTATTATTATTATCATATGGTTCACCTAAGCTGATGGCTACCTAAGCCTTCGGGCGAGACGGTACCGTCTATAGTGAGAATGGTACCATACAGATCCACCCTAAGCCTTCGTTTCCGATGTCGCCAATTGGCTAAAAATACAGACTACACACACATCCACAGCCATTCCAACGATACATATAACACCTACACATATAGGAGGCGGGAAATAACGAGCATGCTCACTCCCGCAATACAACTAGAGTAAGTACAACTAGAGTAAGTACACATGACACAGTAGTACATATTTAGAAAATAAATCAATAACACTTGTATAATTATGTGGTAAAGCTACGAGAGGCTGGCTAGGCTTAGGCAGACGGATAACATTAACATGTCGGAATATAAACAAAAAGCACTGAATTATATCACAACAGGAACCACCGCCAACACACCACTGTAGCAAATACTTCCGGCAAAGGGAAGAACTGACTCGGGACCCAGAAAAAACTTCACTAAGTGAAGAAAAATACGCTGGGAACGTCAGCAAAAATACGCTACCTCATCAGAATGATAAAAGGAAGCAATAACGCGTAATGAAAGCTGCCTGCATCACAAAGCTAGCTAACTGTGAAAAAGTTCACCTGTCCACAACAGGACCACGAGGGTACATCCGAAATAGATGCCCCAAACACACGACCCAAAATACACTGCACTGCGGGCAACCAGCCCAGGACACACCTGCTAACCTTACTCGATACATCCCGGAGTAAACAAATGAGAAAAAACTCACTAGGGACGCAGCAAATGCGGAACCAGCGGAGCGTGGAGAGACACGTCCGGGCCGGCTGATCGCAGAGCAGAGAAGGAAGAATGACGCCTGAATCAGCGTCTGGTCAAAGATCCACACAAGTACATCCACGATATGATGGAAAGCTTATTGGATAGTTATTCTTATTTTCTTTTTGTTTTTTTATTTTTTTACGAAGTTTTTTCGTAGTGAGAACCCAATTCATAATGACTGAAGCCATGAGTGAGGTCGCGTGCGCTCATGATGAAGGCTCCTCAGATTTTAAATGCTCTGCGCGGTAGATTCAAACTACGGCGGATTAGTGTTTGAAGAGGATGCCTTATGTAATAGGCATGTTCGTCAATGATGGAGGGGCCACTAATAAATATACATTATTGGGCAATTATATTAGCATTGTGTACCATAGTGTTTAGTTTATATGTTACATCTGAGTGTGTGTAGACTCGATATGTCTAAAAATTTTGGTTGATTTTAGAGGCCTAATTTACCAGCTGGAGTCCGTTAAATCCGAAATCCGTTAAATCGACGTCTGTTAAATGGAGCGTCGACTGTATTAGCAATAGAGTATTATATGGGAATAAATCGATATGGGCGGCACCGACTCCAAGTTGTCTACTTTAGGCCTATTTATCTCCGTCAATTGCCACAAAAGGTACATACAGTAAACTTACGTTAATCCGAAGGGCAGGGGACCGGCCCTCGTTCGGATTAGTGGATTTTTCGGATTATCGGAATTCATGAACATATGATATGTGTGTGCTCCATTATGTGTCATTTGAGTGGACTAATGCCTCAAAAAGGGGAGTTTGGGACTTCTTGAAATTCGGACCATCGGGAGAATTTGGCCTCAAATTGAAAAATTCGGACTATTGGGAGATTCGAATCATCGGTCGTCGGATTAACGGACTTTTACTGTATATGTATACATAAACATCCAAAACCTCCAGCTTCATTTGGTGGGTGATAAGTTTGTTCTTGCGAGGGGGCATGATGATGGGGGCAAAAAACTATATCACTGCACACGAGTCGGACTGCTGTTGCACGAGCGTGGACTGAGGGTAGACTGGCGTATGCCACAATGCCCTGCGTGCCTACGTCACTGGCGTCCCTGCGCAGATGGATGCGCGGAATGGTGGGGGGCCTCGCGTATTAGCTGAACTCCCCGGAATTGCCCTTATATCGGCCTCGGATTCGCGTTTTAAAGGTACAGTAAACTTCCGTTAATCCGAAGGGCAGCGGACCGGCCCTCGTTCGGATTAGTGGATTTTTCGGATTATCGGACTTTACCCCTATGAACCTGTGTATGACGAAAACATCGAGACATAACAGTTTCTTACAGTAGATCCTCTGGAAAAAGGCAAACTATGCCTGTGTATCCAGCTCAGTACCAGTACTTGCACTGCTGCGGTTGTTCACGGTGTTGGCGGCGGCGGTAGCAGACGCAACATTTTTACTATTCTGTATTTTTGTTTTATAATCAAACTTCAAATCTTGTCTTCCCCATGCTTTATCAAGATTACTTTCAAACTCCCTTATTGATTCGGAATCGACTACATACTGGGGCAGTGCGTTCCACTCATTTACCACTCTATCACAAAATGAGTTCTTTGCCTTCTCAAGCCTATTTCTTTCTTTGTAAATTTTCTTAGAGTGTCCTCTCGTTCTTGTTCCCTCCCGCATCAAGAAGATACCTTCACACACATCCTCATCGTACTTTCCTGACACTATCTTAAAAGTCTCTATCATATCCCCTCTCTTTCTCCTATATGCCAGTGTCGGAAGCCCCAGTGTCCTCAACCTCTGCTCATAGCCCGCGTTCTTCAACGTTGGTACCAGCTTGCTAGCTCTCCTCTGCACTTTCTCCACTGCTTCTATATCCTTTACCATATATGGAGCCCACACCTGGTTTGCATATTCCAGGTGCGGCCTAACCAGCGCTGTATATAGATTCCTGAAGATTTCTTCGTCAAGTGACACAAATGTCCTCCTTATCAGCCCTACAATTCTATTGGCTTTGTTTATCTTTTCCGCTAAATGTTCCGAGAAATTTAACTTATTGTCTATCACTACTCCTATATCCTTTTCTGCACTCACTTCCTCCATCGCTTCATACATACTGTATCCTACCTTGTCTATCTTGCTGGTCCCAATCCGCATGTACTTGCATTTTTTTGGATGAAAAGGCATTAACCAATGCTCAGACCATCCCTTCATGCCCTCCACATCTCCTTGAAGCAAACCCATATCTTCCTTACTCCTCACTCTTCTATACAGTTTAGTGTCATCCGCATACAGGTATACCTCACTTCCATTAGTTATAACTTCAGGCAAGTCGTTGATAAATATAACGAACAGCAGTGGTCCCAACACAGATCCCTGAGGTACCCCACTTGTAATTTCCCTCCACCCCGAGCCTATTCCATTCACCAG